>QLPD01005014.1:0-12009 GCA_003314085.1 Hymenopellis raphanipes
AGCGTCGTTCATGAAGGACGGGAAGAGAACAAGATAGGCTGTTATTGTGGGTCCTCGGCACGCGGAGACCGTGCCATGTGGATGTGCGAGAGGTCCCAGATCAAGATGAAATGAATGAATGGGCACAGCGGGCCAAATGAAGATAGACCTGAGATAGGCGCCTACACCGTCAAAGAAATTCAGGTCCCGTATGGTAACGATAATCGAACGAGTAATTCAGTGAGTATGTCGCCGGGGTCCAGTAGAATGGTAAGCAGAAATTCTAGTCCATCAAGCCGTGCCCGATAGCCATAGGGGTAGCTGAGAGTCATTCCTTGTTGGACTAGCTCATGTCATGGTTCAATTTGAGAAAAATTGGGCTGACGGTGACTCGGTCCTATGACGCATCGATCAAGATAAATGATCGAGAATTTTCGAACCTTGGATCGCAACCACCACCACCTCCTCCGTCACTTCTACAAGTATGGCTCAGGAAGAGGAGCTCTTTCCGTCCATCAGATCCGCCGCAGAGCGCACAGATCTACTACCCGAGACTGAGGAGAATAATGACGAGAGTGAAGAAAAGGCGACCCAGGAGGTCGAATCTCTTTGCATGGAATGCGGTCAACAGGTCTGTAAATTGGTCAGAAGATATTCAGTCACTCCGATGATGTTATTAGTAGGGAATTACTAGACTACTTTTGACATCTATCCCGTTCTTCCGCGAGGTCGTGGTCATGTCATTTAGATGTGAACATTGCGGGGCCACAAACAACGAAATCCAATCCGCTGGAACCATACGGCGTACGTTCAATCAACCTCCCGTTAATAATTCGCGAAAATTGATCTGATTTTAGCTGAAGGAACAGTGTACACAGCCCGCATCCTCGCTAGATCTGACCTCGACCGTCAAATTGTTCGCTCCCCCAGCTGCGAGATCGTCATTCCTGAATATGAATTAACTCTGCCTGCATCCCAACGTGGACAGCTCACCACGGTTGAGGGTCTTATTCGTGATGTTATTACGGATCTCAGCACGGACCAACCCCTTCGCCGCATCCAGGACGAGGACGGATACAACAAGATTGAAACGCTTCTTGATAAACTAAAGCCGATAATTGGAGAGGATGACTCGGACGACGAGACGAACGAGAAGGTTGTTACCAAGGCGTCCACCAAGGAGCTCCCGATGCCTGCGTTCACGCTGCGTCTGGACGATCCAGCAGGCAACTCGTTTATAGAGTTTGTTGGGAGCATGGCGGACCCAAAATGGAACATGAGGACGTACCCACGTTCCCTGGAGCAGAACGTCGCGCTAGGCTTGGTCTCGGTCGATGAAGCTGCCTCGAATAAGGCAGTCATCAAGGAGGTTGAAGAGGACGAAGAGATTGGAGGCGGAGATACCGGGGTAAATGAAGAAATATTCGTCTTCCAGGGCTCTTGCTCTAGCTGCGGTCACCCTCTGGATACCCTAATGAAGAAGGTTAACATACCGTATTTCAAGGTAGACCCTTCCCTTCAATTACCTGAACTTGCTAATGCATCTTATACTCTAGGACGTTCTTATCATGTCGACGAGTTGCGACAGGTGTGGCTACCGCGACAATGAAGTCAAGTCTGGTGGTGCTATCTCTGAGAAGGGAAAACGAATTACACTCAAGGTCGAAGATCGGGAGGATCTCAGTCGAGATATTCTCAAGGTTAGTTTTGGGCTCATATTCTGTCTGAATCTAACACCACGATGTACAGAGTGACACCGCGGGATTGCATGTACCCGAGATTGATCTGGTCCTCTCACATGGAACGCTTGGAGGGCGCTTCACGACCCTCGAAGGCATTCTCGAGCAGGTGTACGAGGAACTCAGCGAGAAGGTCTTCACCGGCGATTCGGCCGTAGTAGGCGAAGACAAGGTGCCTTTCGAGCTCTTCTTGGGCAAACTGAAGGAGGTATGGGGATGTAGTCTCTCTCCCCTTGCATCAAATGACGGGTGCCTTTAGGTCAAAAACGCGGAACGCCCATTCACTTTGATCATTGACGATCCGTTGGCGAACTCATATGTGCAGAACTTGTACGCGCCCGACCCCGATCCGAACATGACAATCGAGGTTTATGATAGGACGTGGGAACAGAATGAGGAGCTGGGGTTGAATGACATCAAGGTTGAAGATTATGAGGAGAAATCGGCGGATGAGGCGGAGGCGGAGAAAGTGGCGACGCCAGCGGTTGCCTCATGACATGATTTACATTGTAGACGTAGAGGAAATCTTGAAGGACCTAGATATATGTTATGTCTTGTTATTATCTTGAAGTTGAAGGTATCTTGTTATAGGTTGCAGTGGGCGCGGCGAGCAGTCGGCCGATATCTAAAGCGGCAGGCGAACGGCAAGTCCCGGATAATTTCAATTTGCAATGAGACTGTTGCTTTCTGAATTTGTTCATTTTCCCTCTCGCTCATCTTCTGGACGCGAGTGTCGAGATGAGTTTTAACATTGAAAAGTCTCTTAAAGCTCTACGACAAAATCCCCAGAAGGTGGCGTTGATTTTGCGATGATTTTCACTTTCCGGCGGTCTTGATGCAGACTACAGGTTATCGATAATGCTAGAAAGGGTGATTTACTTGCACTTAGGGACTTGGGGAACCTGTGGCTCGATGTAAGTATCTACGCTTGCTACGATTCACCACATTAGCTCGTTTTAGAAACCAGAAATGCTCTCGATGGGCCTGATCGACATGTGGTACTTTCATCTTAGCAAAGAACCGCCTACCGATTTCTCTCGAGCTTCCTACGAGCGCACTCCCAACTGCGATCGTGCTTTTATGTCCCTTGTTGGACTTTCCAAACTCGTTAATGTGCTCCGAGATGGACACCCGTATGAAGAGCTGATGCTCCAAGGCTGGCCAGCTCTATTTAAGTGGAGCGTGTTCATGATCGCCTCACGCGTTAAATCCCGAGATGCCACTCCGGAATCCGTCCGCTCTACCTCTGATATTGTATGTGGGACCTGGTACTCCGTCTCTCGAACAGATTCCGTTCGACACGCGATGGTCAAAACGAAAGGCACGATTGAAATGGCAACACACCTGTGGGTCAACGAGGATCTCCATGCAAACCCTAGCACGTCTATCATAGCCATTCCTACCCCCTCTGCTTGCCTCGACGCCATGCTTTTCGATGGAATCGACGATTACCTCGATCGCGTGGTCAAGTCGAGCGGGGGAGATCCAGAAAAGGTCGTGAAGCTCGCTATGTCGCGTCTCAAAACCGCGCTCAATGCTCCAAAGCTTGACGATGCGCGTTTGGCGATCTATCTGGATCTCATCGGCCATCTCTCCCGCAAAGGAACACATCCTTTGCGTAATGCGTTCTTAGCCGCCAATATTATTACCATCACTGCCAAAGTAGCTGTTTCTATGGCCCAGAAACTCAATGCTGGTGGTCCTGACGGTCTCACGAACGTCTTGGTCGCATCGTTGGGCTACTTATCAAACTTCCTCGAGTCTACTGACGGTTTTACTTGGATCATCCAGGCGCTGAACGCTGGAATGCTCCTCGCCTGGGTGGATGCATCTCCTCATTTCAAAAAGCTGGATCCGTATGACTACGAAATGATCAACCGAATCGTGGAAGACATTGTACCGCGATATCTTGTATATCGTTCCGTCATCAATGCTGTTGATGGGTAAGTATTGCTCGTATTGTCAATGCACATGGCTAAGTATATCACAGAACCATGAAGATCGTCGACGATGCGAAATTACCTCACAGAAATCGCGTGCGAAATAGCATTGCAAAGGATATCTGGTCCAAGTTCCTAGACCTTGCCGTTGAACGTCGTATGGTTGCACTTCATGCAAGTGTGGTCAAAAACAAGACCTGTGATAATGTTAAGGTGAGTATCTCATCTCTGTACTTCACTTAATGCTTTGGTTTATGGAGCGCGCCTCGCAGTGCCAGAAGATTGATGCGAGGAACAACTTCCAGAAGTGTGCTGGATGCCAGACTACTCTATATTGTTCGAAGGCGTGCCAAACCGTTGCATGGAAGGAGGGCGGGCACAGGTCAATGTGTAAATTGAAACAACAAGAAAGACGAGGTAGGCGTATTTTGGACTGGACCAATGATCAAGCTGATCGGTATTTTAGAGGGAAAGCTCCAATCTATCACGAAGAGCGATTCCGGTCAGTCATCTCCTTGGATACGAGACAAACGCCGTACTAATCGAGCTACACACAATAGCGTTCTTCCATGCCCTCGCCACACGCGATGCCTCTCGTCATTTACCGTTTCTGCAGCGCCTCGCGCAGAAGGAACATCCTAACGTGAAGCACTCGGATTTCATCATTTGCATCGACTATACTGTCCTTCCGCCAAAGTACAGTCTCAGTCTACTGGCCAACTACGAGAAGGATGAGTCGAAGATGTCGCTAAACGGGAGCACTAACGCCGAGGCACGCAATGACACATTTGTCGAGAGAGCCAGACAACACCCCGGCAAATTCACACTGATTCAAAGTCGGATCAGCAACGGGACAGGAATGCAGTTGGTCACCTCTGTTATAACAGGTAATTTCTGGCAGGGTGGGGACGATGAATTCCCTCCTGCTAGTGATTCGGAAGAGGACGACATGGGGGATTCAGAGCGAGAAGAGTACCGGAACCGGGACACAAATGTCGATGAGGTGGATTTCATGCGGGCAAGGCTGATCATCAATTCGATTGCAGCCAGTCTGGGCCAGACGACTGATCTGTAGAAGGCCAACTCATCAGTACATGCAACCCATTCAGTCGAGCATTCAATTGCTACGGCCCACGAACAACAAGCCTATTGTCTCTTTCGTTCCACGAGTAAGCGGCATTATTATGTCTTGCAAGGGAAATCGGACAAAATGGCGTGGTCCAGAAGGCCTCTTATTGTGTTCCCTCCCTATTGTCGTCCGTATTGTTCTCCAATGCCGCGCACGTGACTCTACTTTATCCCGATATGGGGGGTTGAAGTAACCGCCCAAAAAGCGACGCCTCTTGTTCCAGAATTGGTTCCTTCGTTTTGGCCATCAGTTCTCCGAGCACAATTGGCCTTGATGGAGCCTCCAAATCGGGATGTTACCTTGTTACTGACGCGCAGGCTCTGGCTATATATAATAAGACAATGACTGTTTATTGCCTTCACGTTTCTCATGGACGTGGCGTCTCCTCCTCGGTATCGCAGGTACTCCAGAGCAGGTCCGGTACCTGCGACTGGATCGGAGCTTCCTGCTTACTCCCGTCGTAATACCCTGGCCGCGCCCCTCCTGCCGCCACGAGATCCTACGGAACACCTCTTCCAGCTCGTTGGCAGTAACGGGAAGGCATGGGCGACGCTGAAGGTCTTTAGCAGCGCCAAATCTGCTAGGTCTTTGCCCACCTTCTACGAGAAAGAGAAGGTTAACGGCTGTGTTGAGCTTCATCTCAAAGGCGGGGACTGTATATCCGCTGTTAATGTCCAGGTATGTATATCGTTCTCTTCTACTTTCTTTTGGTATTCAACGCGTGTCGCAGATAACGGGACGCGTTATAACTGGCGCTTATTCCGATGGTGCAATGACATTCCTTGATCTCGCGACGCCGATCTGGGGCAAGTCCTCAGAAGGCAGTAGCCGCACGCCCTCGCCCACGGACTCTAATAAATTAACGGGACGCCACACTCTGCCATTCTCTATCTCTCTTCCCAGGACCGTAGACATTACGACCAAGACCGATACCCAGACGTTTTCCCTGCCCGAGACCTTTTTGGAACGAGACTCCCTTGTAACGGTTCAGTACGACATCACAGTGACGCTCTCTCGAGGGAAGCTACGAGCGGATAGTCAGTGCGTGTAATCTGATCCTCGGTGCCTCTTCGGTAGCTGATTTTCTTCGAAGCATCACGACTGCTTTTGGTTATGTTCCTAGTTCACGCCCTGATACTCCTTCGATTCTGCGACAATACGCGTACACGCATAATTTACCTCTGTCCGGACCAGATGCGGACCCCCAAGGTTGGTACTGTAGCGATCCTATCACGATATCCGCTCCAAAGTCAAATTCAAAGACTGTATCATGCATTGTGAGATTCATTCGCTTTTATTTAGTATCCTAACCATTCTGATCAACCTGTTTCGTGCAGTTTTCACTTCCCAAACCGGTACGTCTCATCTCCTTGGGGGTTTTTCTGACAATAGCTGACTGACCTGTTTGGCAGCTTTGTTATACTCGAGGCAGTGTCATACCTTGCATGCTAACCCTCGAGGGAAACGACACGGCGGCCGTTGACGCTCTGTGCTCGCCTGGCTCTATCGCTGTCTCTTTACAGAGACGCGTCAGGTACAGCTCCAAAAAGTCCAAAGGAAAAGAGACTGTCGAGGACTGCGGAACAGCCACCTGGTGGGTGTCCAGCAGCTCCCAAAGCACGGCGCACTGCCGCTACATGGAAGGGGAATTCCGCCTATCCAAGGATCTGCGATCTACATCCGATATAGGGTGCTTCAGCGTTTCCGTAAGTGGCCCCACCCCGTTCCCGTTCCCATCTTATTGTCCTTCGGTTCCTTAGTACTTTGTTGTTCTGAACCCGTTCCAAGTCACCGCTTTGGGCAAGGCCGACCCGAGCGTGAAGTCACTGGCTATTGTCCCCGTGGAAATCGCGACGATGCATGCCAAAGGCCCCCGGGCCCAGTTTTATGCCCCGCCAGCGTATGAGCATGCACGACAGTCGCGGGATACGTTTGATATTCCCTATATGACTATGCCCGGCATACCGACGATGGGTCAACGGCCTTTCTGAACGAATGAACCCGCTTGTGTTGAGCACAAGTCGACAGGCTGGGACAGCGCGGGATGCTGGCCCCAACTTAGCTCGCCGATGCCAGTCATCTACTATTGTATCTATTGATTCGGTCAAGATCTGTTATGTATAGGCACCTCACGATTTTCTGCAGTACAGTCCATTTAATAATACCCCTTGCATCGTACTATTCATCTGTAGCTTTCCTCCTTGCATTTCGCATTTCTTTTGTTGTAGCTGTGACATTACTACACCACAGGTCGGTGTGGACGTCGGGAGGATGTCACTGTTATGTCATAATGGATAGTCCTCTTTGATGTCACCATTGTGCACAATTGACGTCCACTTCGAATTGGTGGATCCGATCTGTAACACATCATTCTGATAGGTGATGTCCATTCGACGTCAAGCCAGTTCATCGCGGCGAGGCCATTCCGGCCTCAGAGTGAGGTTTTCATGGTGTCACCAATTCTTCAGCTTGGTGCTCAACGAGCACTACCAAACCGTTTTGTCGATACATATCAGTTATTTCAGAGGAGCTTGAGCAGTGGTATTTCTTTCCGACATCAGCTCAGGAAGTAATCGTGTCCATTGACCGATTCGATTTTACAGCAAGTATCTATCATTTACGGAAGAGGGGAATCATTGACACCGTGAGCATCTACATATTTCAAAATATCAGGTAATGGAAGCTCCTCATCCGCATCGGCCTCTATCCGCCGTCGCTTCACCCCGCCCTTCCTTTTGGACTGTCGAAGAACATGCCCCGCGGCCCCGCCAATGTTGATGGTGTCTTGAGCCACAGCTTGTCACTCACAGACATAGGGAGAGTGACCCGGGGCTTCGCAGAATGGGCCATAGAGTGCTACATCATTGTTATGATGAATCTATATCGCACTAGGAAGGTTTACATGAATATGGGATGTGTAGAATAGTACGAAACATACAGAACAAATTGTTGGGAGCCACCTTTCTGAAGTTCATCGGGACCGAACTCAACCTTCATCCAAAACGGTACCGGCGTGGTTGTGATCAATTCGGATAGTCAAGGACTTGTACTGAGCAGGAGCGCGTGTTCGTTGGTTTTATCTGTCTACTTGATGTGAATGACGCATAAGTTAAGAGATATTGGCCACGCACTTGAAGAAAGTCTCGAACCTCATCATCCAATCATGCGCTACTCAAAATGTCCGCGACAGCATGCTATACCGAAGGAGTCAGAAAAAAGTCCGGAGCGCAGCCAGTCCCGAAGTCCTGTATCAATCGGGAGCTTGTGAGGGATGGAGGCGGTGTGAATCATAGAGTATTCGACGTCTTACCAAGGCAGTCCCGGAGACCTGCTGAGCAGATCAGACATGACAACAGATATCGGAGAAGTCGAAGGCATGGAAGAGGTGAAGGAAAAGGTTTGAAAGAGACGCTTTTGCGCATTCAGTATATATACAAAAGTGATTGTGGACCGGGTTGTGGACGGTGGACAAGCTGGGTTGCCTCTTTGGGCCCATTCCAAATTGGGATGCCTGCCGATCGCGTTCATTTCCAATGCCGCCTCGACACATTCAGCCTCCTTCAAAGTCAACAACGAAAATAAGGCTACTCGCTCCCCTCGGGAATCAAGTCAGAATGCACCATGCCTCCGCATCCATCAATGCCATCGCCACCCGATGAGAATAGTCAAGTTACAGTTTGCTCAGCGGAGGTCGACCTTATGGCATTTACAGTCTGTGTATGTCCGACCAACATCAGGTGCAGGCATCTGCCCGACGTCAAGAATCAGACAATGCGAGGTTGGAAAGAGGTCGGTGACATGTTGTTTGATCGGTATCATTGTGGACTCAGCTTAGCAGCGGAAATCAGTCATTGTTATTGATCATTGTTACATCGTGCTACTTCGTCCACCAGAGGCCAATGTGGGTTGGTGGTGTACTGTATACACATACCACGAAATATACCTTGTCCGCCGACGAGCTCAGCGCGTTCGAATCAAGGCATTCTGCCTGCGTCCAATTGAGCGCTTTTGAAGGATGCTCATTTGCAATAATCACCTTGCTTGTCAAGGTCCTTCGAAACTAGAATCGGCTGGTCCCCTGTACACAAGTACAAACACCGGGATTTCTGATCGTCATCTAATTAGGTTCGGATCAAGCCCCTTCTCACTCGGACCGGATTAGTGTTGCCGCGGTTCGGCTCGGAACCGTTAAACCGAGAAGCCGAACCGCAAATAACCGAGCGAAACCGGACCGACAGGACTGGGTTCGAACCCGATTTAAAGGAACATTTTTTACTTTTCGTTGGGAGACAGTAGCCGCCCTCTACTATTTCCTAATACCCTTTTCATGTCTCCACCCATCTAAATTTCCATGTTTGCATGTGTACAGCACCCGGAGTGAACAGTTTTGACGTGATCAGAAATTTCGTGCTTTCCCGGCCTCCTCGGATCAACTTAATCAATTTACTTGCTTTTATGCTTCCTGCTGTTTTCATACTCTCAGTCAGTCGACATTAGCACAGAATATGTATTTTGACCAGTCTAATGATATATGAGTACGATGAGAGCTTGTTGACACAAGTGAGTTATTTTGATAGGAAACCTGGTTTGAACCGGGTTTGAAACCGCGGTTTTCCTAAACCGGCAAAACCGGACCGGACCAGACCTAACCGAACCGCGGCAACACTAGACCGGATGTTTGGTTCGAGGTCCCATCCGAAAGCTTCCATAAGCGGGCTTGTTCCGAACCTATCATCTAATCAAAAAACTCGACACTCCTCACACCAATAATAATATCATGCCCTCAAGGCTCAATGCTCTAGCTGTCAATTGTTATCGACGATTTTCTTTGCCTTCGGTGTCTCGTTATATTGTCTCTTCCCGATCCGCCGTACTTAATGCGACGACACGGAACAAGAATGGGGACGACGCTCCGGGAAGTACACGAATCGTGCGGCGAATAACGGCTCTAGCGAATACTCAAATTACCAACACGGATGTTGTTGGTGATAACCCTAACAACATGCAGAAGATATTACCAGCAGTGATGCCCAAGTCTGTGCGAATACAGAAGGACGACGCGACCAAACCCGAATAGCGCGCATAACGATGAGGATCGACGGCACAGCTGTATCAACCATGAAAGGACCCCATGTATGTTTTGGCTTCACCTTCCTTTCCTTTCAGTCTAATCGGCACCGGCACGCAGTGAGTCTAGAGGTACGAGGTTCACTATGCAGCCCATTGTCAATAATTTCAATGCGCCAGTCAACTTGATTGCTAAATGCACCATCCGCTATCTCCTTGCTTGGTGGATGCAAGTTAGTGCTGATCCGTGACTGCCTGTCCAGCACCCGCATGTCGACTCGGACTTGCTCAAGTTTCCCAGTCGGACTCTGGTTTCTTCGTCATCGCGGCTGCTTCTACACACAAGATCAGTCAAGGTTAATAGATCAATGACGAGAATAACTGACATTGGGTCTCATGGCTGACAGTCGGAAAGTATTGTGGTCCGCCGAAGGTGTGCAGGCTATCGATGTAGGTACTGTGGCTGACAGCAACGATGCATTGGGCATCGAGGGCTGAGCCTGAACCTCTAATGCGGGACCGGTCGATGGAGCAGGCACAAGTAGGCTTCTCGACCATGTTATCTTCCACCTCGCCGACGATTATCGTGTGCACTCTTCCATCCCACTTGGACTAGCATCAGCCGGTCTCATCTCCCGTCTCTCAACCTTGTCATCTCCTCTCCATCTCGTGCCACGGAGCTCTTACATCCATTGCACGAGACACTTTCCTCCTCTATTATTGGCATTACGCTTGTCAGCGACCTGCCCTCTTTGAACGACATGATATGTATCACTAGCGACAAATTTTCGCATGCAGTTTTACAGCAAGCTGCTCCATCTTCTCAAAGCCAAGCACACTGTAAGTATGCTTTGCCCGGGGACTCACTGGGACGCTGGCGGATTACTTCTCAGATCTCACTGGGCTCAATATGAGGTGCACATCGCACCAGGATATTGCGAGTTTCATGCGCGCGGTTTCAGCTGGCTCGTGGCATGTACAGCCCGGACATGTCCTATCATTGCGCGATGCGGAAGGGTGGAACAATGGTTGGGGGATAACATCGTAGGGACTTCGAAGGTGTCATAGTCCCAGCCTTCACTGCCGGTTCTGTCATCGACGGTGCGGCCTGCACAGGCTTATCTTGAGTGGCATCTGGCGGCAGCCTAAATGTTAAAAAGGGTGGAGTCTTTTTCCTCAGAATGTATTCATTCTCCCTATCCATACCTATACACTACTCTACTTTGGTCTGGGTCATGGTTGAGTTGAAATAGCACTTTACATAGCCATATACAAGGCATATTGTCTGGTATTTATTGCTCAACAAAACACTACTAAACGAACTCTTCAGCCTCCACTCTGTTCATTTTCAGAATTTCAATACACAAGCAAGGTTCTCAACCGGCGCAGAAGTAACTGGAATCGGTTCGATTTTTTATACTTCGCCTACGCGATTAGTCCTTAAAATAAATACTTATGGTTTGCTACTACATTGCTGTACAAATATTAACAAATGGTACTGTACAATGACATCTAAGTAATCTAGCGCTCATACCATATCGTCAATCACAGTTGTTATCCGGTGGTACACGAACATAAGCACATAGGCGTACTTTTCAAACTGGTCCTTTGACATAAACAGCAGCGCCTGCGACAGGACCGCTTTTATGATTTGTGCCTGCATGCCCTGGTACCAGCCAACGAAGC
This sequence comes from Hymenopellis raphanipes, assembly GCA_003314085.1. Taxonomy (NCBI): domain Eukaryota; kingdom Fungi; phylum Basidiomycota; class Agaricomycetes; order Agaricales; family Physalacriaceae; genus Hymenopellis; species Hymenopellis raphanipes. The sequence goes on from QLPD01005014.1 coordinate 11,541, forward strand.
CTTCGCGTTTCCATACGCGCAGGAGAATGTCGAGCGCGCCAGGGTGCTTATATTGCTTGTGGTGGAATTCGTGCTTGTGAGGGAGCTCGTGCTGCTGCACTTCCGCGTCCTCGACGTCCGCGCTGCGTGCTTGTATCCGCACCTTGGCCATGATATATGGGTATGTGACCTGCCCGGCGAATTAGCGCGACGAGAGTTGGCCGAAGAAACATGTGGACGTACAACGGTGGCTAGCGTCTTACTTAAAGCGCCAACAATGAATGAGAGGCCGGGTGACAGCTTGTCCGTGCCCTTGGCGAGAACAACAATGTTCTTGACGCGCTCGAACATGCCATATGTGATGGCCGGGTTGATTGTCAAAATCAATCCCGGCTTTATTCCAAGCCAGAGCCCACCGATACCCTCCTCTTCAACGATTTCCTTTGCAACACCAAGGAATGAATCGTCTTCGGGTTCGTCGCTGCTGGTG
>QLPD01005021.1:0-24220 GCA_003314085.1 Hymenopellis raphanipes
CGATATGATGGAGAATCATGCTAAAGATCCCGAGAATGATAGTGTAGACGAGTTTGGTCGGAACATGGCTATGAAGGAGATTCCACGGGAGCGCTCTCTGGATGTTGGAGAAACCATCTGGCAGGAGGCTGTCGCGCAAGCTAGACCGCGGCCGCCAAAACGCAATACTGCTGAACTCGAGCGAGGTGGTTCTGATGATGACAACAACGGAGAAGGAGCGTCTCGAGGAGATACTCCTCCCTCAAACGATGTGCCCGTCCCCGCTGCGATCGGGCGAGAGACGTGTCCCATATGCATAGTTGATTTCGAAGACGATGATGATGTGCGTATCTTACCCTGCGAGGGGAAGCATCGTTTCCATCAACAGTGTGTGGATCCATGGCTTCTCGAGCTATCTAGTTCTTGTCCCATTTGTCGACAAGGTGTGTTTCGTGCTTTGTTCATCTACAAAGACACAATTTGATTGATATTCGCACAGACTTCCTTGCTTTGGAGTCTATGCTATCCGGGGAAGACAGTGTGCAAGACGAAAATCACCATGAGCCGGAGCAACATCTACATGAACCCCCGCGGCCCCATAGTCTCAGTGGCAATCGTTTTTCGCGCTACATTCGGTCTGCAATGCGGAGACGCCGGGATCGTGAGGACGCTGATCCCACAGACCCGCCATTGCCCACTGTAGTTCACACGGCCATCTAATCACTCTAGAAGTTTGGACTTGGACTTGGACATTGGACTGTTTCGTCGTAAATTCTGTATCTATTGCTGCGTTGGTGATGTATGTACGAGCCTTGTAGTTGTCGTGATCTTATGCTATTATCCTTGCTCGACTTTGTTAGCGTTTTATGGTCTCGACGAGCTTCGGTGATTAGGACCACTAGCGGGGTTCTTGTGAAGGTGATGTCTATTAGTATCAACTGTTCTACTATCGTACAGTTCCGTCGTCGAATTATGATCCTTGAAACCGCTACGTTGTTCATTTGTAAATATGAAAGGCCAAGATCGCAAAAGGAGAAGAAAAAGAAGAAATCATGATCTGTTCACTGCCGCCTTCAGACCCTTGATATCCTCAAGGCTCTCGATTCTAGATCCTTTTGCGATACTTTCGGTAGCTGAGAGAGGTGAAACCCCAGAGTAGTTTGACCAGACGTGTTCGATTCGTTGGGTCGGGGGCTGATCCGGTGAAGCATCGACGGGATCCAATACCAGGAGCCAGATCGCGTCATATCCGCCAGCTAGCCTCCGTTCAATGCTGTACCTTTTTTCAGATTGGTGTAGAGAGACTAACCTCCGGGTACGCCACCGCCTACAACTCCGGCTTGGGAGATGCACGCATCGAGCAATTTGGTCTGGTCCTCAGGCTCTATAGGCACGTCTGCACGGGATCCCATCTCGCGCATTTGAGCGCGTATGCTCTGATCGGACGATGAGTTACACGGGGATATAATGTCCGTTCAAGGCCTTCACCTCACAGAGGGTATGAGCCTCGTGGAATGCGGCTATAACGGGTCGCTCGCCGTCAGGTATCTGCGGGTTCGCAGTCCACTATATGACACGATGTGAGTCAACGGGACGAAGGAAGGCACGATTGAATTCGACCTGGAGGTGGCTCAGTGATGATATATATTTGACCGCGTCCGTGTAGTTCTCCCGGTCATCTGCGTACAACTTTGAGAGACGGAGAAGGACTTCCGCAAGGGCCTGATTTGTCCGATCCAAACTGGTCCAAAGCGCGTTGGCTGAGAACGAAAGTGAAGGTTGCCTGAGGATCTCCGAGTAGGCAGGATATGATGATACACATACCCTTTTCGCTATCTTCCTTCCTCCATTTCAGCACTTTGCCGACGAGAGACGGGGTGTCGCTCCCGGCATCAACATCTGCCAACATTATCCTGGTGAGCGGGGGTAGTTGAAACGGCTCGATGCGGTAATTCCAGGCCTTGTTCGTCGGAGACAAAACAGGGTGTAGAGCCGACTGCCAAGTAACGTCAATTGAGAAATGCGGGCTGAACGGTAGTCGTACCGTGCCCTCGTTCATTAAGTCCTTGATGATGTCTGGGTCGAAGCGTGTATATAGATGGCTCCCAAAGACGGCCGCGGATACATCGAAACCGCTACCGACCTTGCCCTGGGCCAAGCAATGGACGTATTGCGCAAGGTTGTGAGCGAGACGTCTTCCGTCCGTGTCGACATCTGAGAAGGAAGTAGCTGGGATCGTCTTGGTGTGGATCAGTAGTCCGGAGACTAAGGAAGTTATCAATGAAGCAGAGGAGCCCATGCCCGTCTTGTGGACATCTGCGAGACGAACGCCGGTATATGCGAAAGGCTCGATGGACTCTAGAGATTTCAGGGTACGTGGTAATCCTAGTGATTCCAACTACACACAATGTCATGTCAGATGCAATGGCCACGTCAAAAAGGACATACTTTGGCTCTCTGTGAATAAAAGTCATTACCGCCTGCGATCGCGATATCAAGGCCGGTGGAGAGCGTCTCTTTAAGGCTATCAGGGCCCTTGACCTCGTAGGCCAGCGTCAGAGTCTTCTTCAAGGCAAGAAACACGAATTTGTTCTTGCTCGTGCTACGTATATACGATCGCCATCAGCAGAAGTTCAAGCTGGCTCCGACGCGATGTACTGACTTGCTCGGATCCTCCTCGACATCGACAGCCGAGCTGCCAAAGGTTACGGTATACTTCCACGTCGCATCCTTGAATTGGGGCGACCGCACTTGAATACGGTGCGCACCGAGGGAGGGTTCATCGGATATGACCGTGTAGAAACGAGATGACGCAGACACGACAATACCAGAATAGGCAGGATCCAAGACGAGATATCCGCCGGCGACGAGCACTTTGCCTGGAGAGGAGACGACGGTGGACATGTCGAGTAACGATTGAGCCAACGAGCGAGCGAGCGAACGAACGAGATGCTTTTATATACTCCGGGTGTCGCAGATCAGCGAACAACCGAAGAGCGACCTCAAAGGGGAAGGACGAGGTTCAATTCAAATTCTCGGATGATTTGAAGGCTAGCAGGATACACAGGGTATACAGTCGAATTAAGTAGCTTAATTACTACTACTACGTCGACCTCCATACTCGAACCATTCCTTCTGCTTCCCGCAAGTAGCATTCGTACAACCTGGACACCTGAGCCCCAATTGAACACTCGTAGGCCCGTTGCCCTTCGAAAGCTGACGTAGATGCTCCGCTGCAATATCCGCCAGCGCGCGTATAAATACAGGCGACCCATTCAATGATTCCGCACGATAGACTTCGATTCCGTGCTAAGTCACCGGGTCAGCATCACAATCGCAGGGAAAGAAGAAAAGAACCTGCCTCTCGTGCCTCTTTCACGTATTCGAGATCGAGTTCATACAGTGTCTCTATGTGGTCGCTGGTGAACGCGATAGGAACGAGAACCACCTGTTTTTTCCCCAGCCGCGCCAATCCCTTGAGTGCAGTGCCAGTCTGCATACCCATCCATGCTGAAGGGCCAACTTGCGATTGCCACACTAGTCGGTAAGGATTAGAGTGCCGGAGCCTCTCCATTACTCTTGACACTGTGGCGGACACTTCTAGGACATATGGGTCCCCGCGATTCACAACGGACATGGGTAACGAATGAGCCGAAAATAGTATAATCGTTTCTTTTCGGCTGGATTCTGGGAACTTTGCTAACGCCGCTTCGACATTTTGGGACACGGCCTGGAGGGAAAAGAAAAGTCAATTACACCTCTTGTATAGAGTGGGAGAGCCCCAACCAACCTCTATGAATCCCGGATGAGTTCCCCATCTGTCTATTACACTCCATTCAATATCTCCAAACTCATTGCCGCGGCGATACAGTTCGTTGAGACTGCTTCCAGTCGTGCTGCAACTGTACTGCGGGTACTGTGTGAAGGCGACTGCCCTCTTGACACCATCCTCCTTCATTTGACGCGCTGTCTCCGAGGTGAGAGGCCGAGCATAGCGGAAGGCCGTATACGCCTTGTGTGGTGCGGATTCCGGGTGCAGTTCATCAAGCAACTTTGCCATACCCTCGCCCTGGAGCTGGGTGTAACGTAATATAGGAGAACCGCCGCCAATCGCAGCATACTGCTCTTCGATTTGCGGGGTTCGTCTGCGAGCAATCCACGGGGCCAAGAAGCGCTGGAACGGCAGTGGAATGAGGTCGCCGTCCAGAAACAGGTTTTTGAGAAAGTCGTGCGTTTCGGCGACCTAGGAAATAAGGATTCAATGAAAAAAGCTTGTTGGAAAGCTGCGCCGCGCGCTTACTGTTGATGGTCCACCCATGTTCAACATCACAATCCCTGCACGCGCAAATATAAGGGAACTGAATACGATAGCATTGAATGACCAGACCTGTGGGACTGGTTTCATTTCAGTTATTTTTTATCCTGCTATTGTGAGATAGAACGTACCTCTGTCCGCTTGTCGTCGGCCTCTGCGACGAAAACGAACGCGACAGCGCACGGGAGAACGCATTTGTTCGCGGAATAGGCGGCATCGTGTTAGAAAGAGAGAGGTACCCGCGGTGTTGATTCAACAGTGAACGCCGCTGGCAAGATGCTGAGAAAAGGACGTGTCATCGTGACGGCGTGGAATCGAGTTCGCTTCGGATTCGTGTACCCGATGTCCGCACTTCCGCCAATCACAATTCCCGATAATCATAATAGCACTCTTACACACAAAATAGGCTACATCTACAAAAGAAGGATACACAGGAAAGAGTAAGAGTAAGAGTAGTAGTAATGAATCAAGGCAATCCTTCAAAGCGGGAATACGTAGGAGGTGGATGTTCAGGTGTAGGATTACTCGCAGGGATATTGGCAAAGATGATGGTACTGTGGGTGGATCTAGCAAAAGTTTCGTAACGAGGAGATGCTACGCGCATGACCGAGTCGAACTGAGGAGGATTTGTCCCGATGGGCGGTCGCACAGCGTGTTGAATAGTCACCAGCTGTGTCGTTTCCGGGTGGGCTTGGCTACGTCGCGTTCTACTCTCATCGCGGCGCCTCCTTCGAGGAGGCGTCTCCGGGATAGGTGGTCTGGGCTGTAGTAGCCGTATGAACGTGGTTGATCTCGTCGCCCGCTCTTCCTGAGGGGGAGACGACGACTTAGGCTTTCAATAGCGTCAGGAGAGCCATACAAAGCTAATAAATTGAACCTCACCTCGCCTGATCGTAGTATCGTAAAATACATGTCTATAAATTGTCGGGCCTTGTGTCCCAATCCGTGTTTCTTGAATCGTCTCTGGGCATGAGCAGTCGTGTCTTCATAAGTGGTCTAGATAGCGTACCATCGATAAGGATCGAGCATCGTAGAAATGAGCGCGCCACATACCATTACATCTCGTTCACTAGCGTTGAGCAAAGGCTCTTGCCCGTGTCGCTTTCTCTTCAGAAACCTGAAGCCCAATCCCGTCATAGTAGAGGACCTAGAGGCTAGGGGGACGGCAGTTCAGTGAGTATTGCATTAAAATATTGATCGAAATCGATCGTCTCTCTTGTTAAGCCCCTCGTTGACAACCAATCCGCCTTTATTTGTTTTAGGAAGATTTACTGTTTGATACAGTACCAAAGGCTCACAACCGCGACTGTCCTAACGGAAGTGGTCCGTCTCTCTCAAAGCCATATTCTACATGAAGCCCAGGAGAGCTAAGAGCAGGAAGAAAATTGAATGCATGAAACATTTTGTTGACAGCGGGAGACAACAAGCGGACAACCGTATCGTAGACACAAATATATTGTTGGTACTCACTCAGGACGCCACATACGATAGAGAAGCCCAGCACCAGCCATAAGAGGGGTGCTAGTACCGGCAGTTTTGTCCAGAATAGAGAAAGGCGAGACCAACATGTCCAGAAAAGTTCGTCACGTCAAAAGGGGATCGTAGGCACTAACAGATTAGATTCCGAAACAACAAGGTACAAGGGGGCGAGAATCTCTAGGAGCAGTGTGGCGTGCAGTGTCACAGACGATGGAAGAGAAGAAAAAATGAGAAAAAAACTGTTAAACACGAGTTACCTCGGGCCTGCTGGCACGTGAGGCACGTGGCAAATGTGCGCCACATTGATGTCCGTCCACGGTGTTGCATTAGTCGAAAGCATAACAAAGTAAGGTAATACAGCTGTCCGTTTAGTCCATCCCATAGATATCAAGTAGTCCATTGATCTAGTCCTATACACACATTTTGGCGTCACCCTCCCGTGTCCATGACTTTTCCAAAGCTAAGAACAGTGAAATAGCCATCACCACACCTCCAAAGGCAGTGCAGCAGACGGCGGGGAGTTTCTTCCGACTATGCCAGGGAAGATTTTGGTCGATGAGTTTTAGGTAACAAGCAGCAGGAAAGATAAATGCAAGTGCTGTTGCAGACACGCCGCCGGTAATCTCAAGCATGACACCAAGATCACATGTCACCAATGAGACTATCGAAAACCATCAGTGAGCAGTTCCGAACAAATTCATGCAGTCACTTACTGAACATGGCGGCACATAGAATCGATGTCGTGAAAAAGAGGTGGCGTTGTGGATGGAAAGGCTCGTGTGCAAAGAAATACTGTTCAATCACCTGATAGACGAGCCATCAATATAGTCAAAAGGCAAACTGACTGACTATATCGTACCTCACGACACACGAAGAGCTCCAGAGGTAGCGTCGTAAACATGTTTAGACCGAAGCAAAATCGGGCGACGTTTATTAGGGTATCATTCTGACAGATACTTAGACCGGGAAACGATAATGAAGGAGGTAACTTACCGGCGAGAAATTATTTAGAATGTTGCCTTGGGTCTTATCTGTAAATACAACGTAGGACGAGATAGCGAGGGTACAGCAAGCAATCAAGGATAGCAACGTCGATACATGTGTTACTTGGGCGAATCGATCCAAAGTTGGCGTTCGAAGACTTCCATATATCAAGAGCGAATTGTGGTGGCAAACTGGACAAAGGTAAGGAATGAGGAATCACAGCAAATACATACTTACCGAAAGCAAAACTTATGACCCCGATGGCCTGGAAAATACCTGTACTGATCACAGTAAAGCGCTTGCTTGGATCTCCTTTCAATTCAGAAGAGGCCTTCGGTCCCTCTATCAGCACTGAGGTCACAATGATCAGCATGCCGATCAAAGCCAGGCCAGAGGCACGCGACAGTTTGTGAATGTCGCGGTACAGTGATAGTGGATACGAAACGCAGATGGTGCACAGTACGATGATAAATTGACGGTTAGCGAATATCCCAAGGACCGGTCGGCCCTGTAATGTGGGGAATATTGACCGAATGACATGAGGGATTGTGTCGCCGATGATTATTCCGAAGGCGCACATACCTGGCCGTTGTTTAGTGGATTGGGTAAACATGAATAAGAGACGCTTACCGCCGAACGCAAACGCGAATTGAAAGAAGGAGACAGCTCCCCGCCCACTTGAGCCAAAGCAGTGGTTCATAATGTCAATGTATGAATGACCGCCGCTCAACTTGGCGTTAATGACTATGAGACGAATTGTCCAATCTGTTACTCCACAGAGAATAACTAACAGAATGATGCCAGTGAAGAAACCCGCTTGGCTGATAGCATATGGAAGTCCTGAATACGTCTTAGTAGAGCGCGACAGTTACGACAAAGAGCACGTACCAATAATACCAGCACCCAGGATGGAATTTGCCATATTGGCAATTGAATCAAGGATCCCTCCACCAGCGGAGGGTTTTGCTGCGAGCTCCTCGAGGTCAATATGTCCATTCTGTGTGACTGCGTCGTCTCCCACGATCCCCATCGGTATTGCTCCGTCTGTACTCCGTTGCGTCGAAGCATCCAGCAATCCAACTAGCAGAGGCATCGTGTTGCGGTCGACATGGCCTGCCCGAGTGCGAATAGGAACGTCGACTTCATCATCAAATTCGTCCGAGTCGAGTTCATATTCTAATACGACGTGCCTTCAATTGACTGATAACACTAAGCGCCCTACACGTACACACCTGCCTCACGACTCGCCATTGTCGACCTCAGAGGCGGCCCAATGACCTGTATATTGTCCTGGAAGCGCACATGCCCAGCCTTTCCCCCATCATCCGCTGGGATTGCAGAGCCGTCCTGTTCGTTGTCGTCATCAGAGTCCTCGTCGATGGCAAAGACCACGTTGTCGTCTTCCAAGTCTTCGCGCGAGCCAAGAAGAGGCTGGTGTGACTCGCCACCATTCTGGCTGTTTCCTCTTCCTTTGGACTGACTGAACATCGACTATAGTTTTGAAGTGAAATAGAGATACTATGGGAGCATGTATGGCAGTGTCGCAGATGGAGAACAGTCAGAACACGTGGCCTATCCCGTTCTCATCACTCGGGAAATTCCGCTCAATGCACGCTTTAAAGTTGAGAAACGCAGCATTTTGTTGTCTCGAAGACTGAAAAGAGGCAATTTACGTTCTTGAGAAGAGGATAACCTAGTTATTTCCTCTTTAAGTTCGCGTCGGACTCGACGCTCTTGCTTTGTATGTATTTGCACCATATCGTTGACTTGGACAGCTTTCGTGGAGTTCGCTTCGCAGCCTGGTGGGAAGATGGACGCCTTTCGATGGTCACCGCTCTGGATTACCCTCTCGCTCTTTTCTCCCATTGCAGCAATCCGCGCGTCTCCTGGTGAACTGGCTTCGCAATATTCTCTCACTACCAGCACCTCCTTTCCTTACCCCACCACGACGCAGGACACCAACGCTACCGCAGCCTTAATCAAGTCAGAGTGGTCCTTAAGCAGAGGCCAAATACAGAATAAACCCGAAGACCTGGCTTTCACGGATGACCCTTTCCCAACCTCCTCTACAAGCGATCCTGGCCCTGTTCTTCAAGTTACCTATCCGCAGGACAGCTATTCTCATGACACCGGAGGCGCTCAGTTTTACAACCTATGGAACACGTCAGACGGCTCGGTATTCCAATCCATGATGCTCTCGTACGACATTGCCTTTGCAGACAATTTCAGCTGGATCAAAGGCGGAAAATTGCCAGGGATACGTGGAGGTCCGGATGCCAAAGGCTGCAGCGGTGGCAGCCAGCCCACAGGAGAGGACTGCTTTAGCGTGCGCCTCATGTGGCGTGCCAATGGTGCCGCAGAAGGTACACTTTCCTGCGTTCAAGTTCTTGTGGACTTATTATTGTCACCGACAGCATACGCATATATACCCACACCCAATAATTTGTGTGGGGAGGCGAGTATTATTTGCAACTCCGACTACGGCGTCAGTGTATCCCGTGGCGCCTTTTCTTTCGTTACCGGACAGTATGTCCCGCTGATTGCTCGTTGGATGCGCTTCTGAACCACCGCCTAGATGGAACACCGTGACTCTTCTGATTCAGCTGAACAATCCGGTCGATGTCGCGAATGGAAATCTCAAGCTATAGTACTTACGCGTATCCGTCTCCACACGCACACTTCACTGATTATCGTTCAGTTACAATTCACTTGAAGTAGTTTCTCAATCAAATCTTCAGTTTCGGAGTGGCCCGGACGTGAATGCCAACGGCATGTACTTTTCGTATGTTCCCTTCTCACTTGAACGCCACTTTCTCACATACTCATGGACGCCATTATAGGACATTTTTCGGAGGTGAGTAGACCATGAGTATTTCACCAATAGAGCATTGTTCTTACCGTCGGGCAGGTTCTGATGACAGCTGGGCAACATCTGATACGACATATGCGTACTTCCGCAACATCACTCTTTGGGGCGGCTCGAACCCTTCGAATCTCACCGGTGCACAGGTCAATGATGGTAATACAGTGATAACACCCTCGTATCGCCTCTTTTCAGCCGCTCTTGCATTATTGGCTTGTACTGTATATTTCGTCCTGTAGATACAACTGCTTATAGATGTTCCATGTTTGTACTAGTTCCCTCGACAGGCTGCTTCTTGCCTCGCTGCAAAGATTTGGTTTGGAATGTAATTACCCCGACCCGGACGTACTCCTCATTTTACGACAGGCCTTTGAAGGCATGCCAGTGTTTGTGAAAATTCTGGGGGGTAAGTTAAACGCGGTAGGCCGTGAGTATCAACACTACGTCCTTATTACAAGTACAGATAATCTAAATAGAATCACGTACACTCAGGACCGAGAAGATTGATTCTTGGAGTCCTCGGGGTGTGGCGTTGTACAAAATCGAGAAGGCAATGGTGTCTGCATAAGACAAAGAAGGCCCTTGTTGTAGATGGATGCCCGCTGGTCACGCTAAGGACGAGAGCTTCAGTGGCGTTGTTGAAGCGCGACGGACATAACGCAGTACATCCTTGCGTCCTGGAATTACGTTGACTATTGACATTACTGGCTCCGAGAGGCACCTCTCGTTATCGAAGCAATCGAGAAGCTCAGTGTCAAGCTTCAAGTTCAAGGTTTGAGGTAGATCACGCTCGAGATTATTCAAACCCAGCCTTCCGGGCCAACGGCTCCTTTCAAAAGCGGCAAAAGGGCTCGCTGATTGTGGGTTCCACTTACCGCGGACACCTCGAAACGTGTCACTGGGTCGAGAGTCGAATACTAATCTCAGTGGGATAAACGTTATGAGGACGTAAGATATACCGTCAACGGTGTTGGAGCGTCTCCTCGAGCGTGTTCAATGAGGTAGACCACAGTACCGGGGCTCACTTTGCAAGGGCACCTTTCGCCCCCATGACTTGACAGATAACCGAAAAATCGCCAGTGGCACAGGATTGGAACGATAGAAATTAGATGTTTCTCAGGAAAGATCAACGTCTGGAGCGCGCGCTTCCTCTGGAGCCATTCTCTTTGAGCGAAGATTAGATTGGTCTTCCGGTACGCAGTATCCACGTATTTGGGGTAGAGGAAGAATGAAATACACGACTTCACGGAAGTTTGAGGACAAAGCTTGAAGAACGCGTCGAGATGCCTCGGGGAACTCGGATTCGTGTAGAATTCACTAGGAGGAACAAGTCCAGAGTCAATCGCAGTACCCAGAGTGGAAGACTACAGGAGTCAAGTTCGTAAGTAGAAACGCATCGACAATGTGTTGCCAAACATGTCATTGGTTGATCGAAAAGCGGATGATGGACTCCGAGTCCGATCAAGCAAACGACTTACTCATCTACGTTCACCTCCATCCAACTGTTTAGATGGCCTTCTCAGGCGCCCTCGTACGTCTCGAGTGCTTCTTTGAGTATTACAAACAATCACGAAACTGTCGTTGTAGACACTAACAGATCTTAATGATTTCATCGGGCCTTCCCAGGCGTGCATCAAGCCTGTGGAACAAATCAATCCTGCTCCGGAGGAAGACAAGGGTGCCGCATCTGTCAGTTTGGAGTTCTCTTGGAGTCTTCTACTCGTTGATACCGAATAGACTGAAATTCGTGTTGATGTCAACGGATCCTACTTCGAGGTCTCCGCCGACGGTCTCTCTGGACTTAAAAACAAACCCTCGAACGCTGGAAGAAAGCTTGAGCAAGCACAAATTAATTTGAATGACTGTCTGGCCTGTAGGTATGCATCTGGTGTCTCGTGCACGACCACGCTTTATTAAATCTCCACCCATTCTCCTCGACATGTAGTGGTTGCATCACATCTGCCGAATCTGTGTTGATCACGCTTCAATCTCATGTCGAAGTTCTCAACGTCCTAGATTCCATTGCAGCGGCGTCCGAATTCTGCGACGAGCGCAAGACTGCTGTCATATCCGTGGCACCCCAATCTTTGGCTTCACTGGCTGCAATGCTCTCCGCTTCTTCCCCAACACAATCACGAGTCTCGTCACACCAGGTCCTTCATAGAATCCGAGCCTTCTTTAGGCAGAAGCTACGTGTTGCACATGTCTTCGACACGACCTTTGCCCGGCATCTCGCTTTGCGGGAACATGCCAGGGAATTTATTGAACGATCGCAGCATGCGCAAGGCAGCGAAGCTCATAAACAACACCTGCCTATGTTGGCTAGTGCATGTCCAGGGTGGATATGCTATGCGGAAAAGGCCCACTCGGAAATGCTTCCTTTCATTTCGAAGACGAAGAGTCCACAGCAAATCATGGGATCACTCGTGAAGCATTGGATGGGTAAACGATGGGGTAAACTGTGGGTCATTCGTCAGATATTCCACGCTTTTTTTACCAATAATTCTTCATGAATAGTCCTAACGAGCTCTATCACGTCGCGGTGATGCCTTGCTACGATAAAAAGCTAGAGGCTTCGCGAAGCGACTTTTACAATGAGCTCTATTCAACTCGAGACGTAGACTGTGTCATCACCACCGGCGAACTAGAATTGATGATGCGAGAGAGAGATTGGGATATCTGCAAGCCTGTCCAAGACGAGCTCCACACTCCCGCAGACAGCGACTTCGTCGCGAAGAACACCCTTCCGGACCTAATAACACATGGCGGGTCGTCTTCTGGGTCGTATCTGCAGTCAATTATATCCTATGTGACCAGCACTTCGCCGACTCCATTATTCCTCTCCGTAAAACAAATACGCCACGCGGATTACGAAGAATTTGTGTTGCGGAAGGAAAGCGCCGAAGGTGAGGAGGTGGTGTTCAAAGGGGCCAAATGTTATGGCTTCCGCAATTTGCAAAACGTGGTGCGCAAAGTGGGGAAGGAGACAGGTGTCAGAGGTGTTGGTGCCGCTGGTCGAATGTCGGGCGCAGACCGAGGCGTGGCCGTCAAACGCAGGACTGGGAAGACCACCGAGGCGAACTCACTCAAAGATCGCGCGTACGATTACGTGGAGGTTATGGCTTGTCCTGGTGGGTGTGTGAATGGCGGAGGCCAGCTGAAAGCGCCACCGGATGTTACCATGGACAAGGATGTGGAGGGGCATACCAGGGATTGGGGCGATGCAGGTGTGGAGATGCAAGGCCCCCGATGGGGTAACAAGGAATGGACCAGGAAAGTGGAAGAGGCTTACTGGGAGAATTCACCTGTGCCGACGGGAGCGATGAATGGGGATACACGGTGGGCGCTTGTTGAAACAACGCGAGGTAACGCCAAGAGCGATCGGGGGATAGAGTCTCTCGTCGTTGAGGTAATGAACTCCCTCGTTGGCGACAATACCAATCATCTGCGGACTCAGTACCGAGCGGTAGAAGACGAAGTAGTTGGACTTGCTGTGAAATGGTAGAGCATAGCAAGGATGTGCTTATTACGAGATTAATGTGTACGTCGAGTACGGGAATAAACGAGGAAGATGGTAAGTAGGGAAAACTAGCTATGGTACAGAGACAGCAAGGTCAGATAGATAATGTAGAGTGACTAGGATAGCAATGTGACTGATACAGAGCAACTTGAATGACGAACAGTAAGTAATACGATGAGCGATGATCTAAGATATTCGGGAAGATGAGTAGCGACCGCGATAATAGTCATTGCATTGAGAGCAATAATCAGTGACGGTCTCGAGGATGGTTTCTTTGCGGTCGGGGCCATAATACTTGAGGACAAGAATGAGTGACGGAATATCGCAGCGGATCAAAAGAACCCACAAGTCTGCATTGAGATGCTTCGCAGTTGTGATTCCGACTGTGGGTGGGATGGTTTTGAGACTTTGTGCATCGAGAACTGCCGCAATCTATCTTTGCAAGATCCTGGGTCTGGACGCGCCGATGAGAGTTGGATAGGACCGACGCGACGGGAGCGAAGGTACCTTGAGATAATGACCACAGCCGTACTTTATGCCTGCTCTGTAAGGGCAAGAAAGGGTCAGATGACTAGCGTGCCGAACATCGAGACACGTACGTCTCGAGATTGCACATCGCGCAGAATAGCGGAAAGAGGGTATGAACGGGGCAGGACAGAGAGCTGAGGGAGTAGGGTTATTGCACACAATTACAGCTCAGGATGGGGCCTTTTTTATAGAGATCCGGGATCGCCGGCCTCACAGATCAAATGCGGCCGGCTGGGACGAAAAAGGAGGAAAATAAAATAAAAAATGCTATCCAAATTTGGCTCCGGCGTTGTGTCACAGTCAGTTCGCAACCAGCTCATGGATCCCCTCAGTCGAAGTAGAACGGGCTTGTTCCTCAGCTACCGTGACTCCCGCGCGTCGTCGACTCGTTTCTCGCGCTCGCGGCCAGTCTACGACGACAATGATGACGAGGAACAGCAACTCATCTCCCACCATGCCGTGGATATGGACCTGCCTCCCAAATGGTTCTCGTCTCGCTTCGACATTGCCTCCGGCTCACTCATCTGCTTCTCAGGGTAGACATCTCCGAACAGGTCCAGCTCATTCTCGCCGATACTCAGGCGAAAAGTATGTTCAAGCCCTGTCCATCACATCGACTGGCTCAATTCGGCTAAAACAGTCACCTCCCTCGAGAAGCTGCATGCTAAACACGTACTCCCTGGATTCACGGACCGGTCACACGAGGAGCAGGAAATTGAGCAGTTTACTACGGAAATCACAAAGGTACGCTTGTCCTTCTTAATATTACCCCTTGGCATTTCCGAACAGTTCTTCTCCAGGACTTCAGGCAATGTCAAACATTAATCCAACGCATTGGACCGGCTTCAGTTTCCCATACATTCCCCCCTTCACAGACCTCGACCCAGGCCTCGAACAAATACGACGCGCAAGCAGCTAAAAACGTACAACGTGGCCTTGCTGCCAAAGTTCAAGAATTAAGCGCCACATTCCGGAAAAAGCAACGCGTTTATATGGAAAGTTAGTATTTCGTCCGTTTTCATCGTTTGCCTCCCCTGCAACGTTTTCTGCCGTTCTGCCGTGGGCCTAAACCATCCTCTCCTCCGAGGCGTGTCCGTCGTTATCTTCCCGCTCAATCACATCGATCTCATCACGCGACACGTCTTTGTGGAGCTATCATTCTCGCCATTTCTTATGCTCACGGTTGCTTTTCAAGAGCTGCAAGGTCATGCGATTAAGAACCAAGATCTCTTGATTGCCTCTGGAACTATATCGCTCAAAGGTCCAGAAGGTTTGAGTGCTGTGGATGACGATATAGCTGCTGCTGTGCGTCTTTTACTTTATCGGTTGTCTTACCCCCGTCTCATCATTTCCTCCATCTCATTATTTCTCATCCCTAAACGGCATTATTGATGTCCGTTCCTCCTGCTGTGCCCGATCATTCAACCTCGGTGTTTCATTCTGAATAAACGCGGGTTTCTTGTCTTCCTGCCGTACTTACTCCTCCTGCTCTGCGTCACATGAATTGCGTTCATTTCACGACGCTTGTCGATTGGTTTTGCGGGATCTTCCTGTGTTGTATTGTTAACAACGCGACGCCATGATTATCCATCCGGATCTGCCCTGCCGCATCTTGCACCATGAACATATCGGTCCAACGCGCACTGTCTGTGTCCGGTGTCCCTGGTCTCGTCCTTCCTATATCCCAGACGCATACTCGGTCACAATCCCTGTCTTTGATGCACGAGGACCCCACAGTGGACCTTCAAATGCGGGATCGTGAATTGACCGAGATTGCAAAATCTATAGCCTCTCTCGCAGAACTCTTCAAAGACCTCTCGGTTTTAGTGATAGATCAGGGAACTCTACTCGACAGCGTGGAGTACAACATTGAGCAAACGGCTGCTCATGTGAGTGAGGCAGTCAAGGAGCTCGATACAGCGACTCGGTATTTCTATTTCCCTCTTGTCAGTTTCTCGCTCACCCAATTTGCGATAGATATCAGAAGAACACGGGACGGAGGAAATGCATTTTCCTACTTGTGCTCATTATCTTCGGACTGATTATCGTTATCGTGTTCAAGCCCAGGCGGCACAGTGCTCCTCCTCCTCCCCCACCGTCACTCTTATTGTCACGCGGCAAAGAGGATATGCCGTTTTTGAATTTTATGCAACTACGGACAAGAACTTAGAGTATATCCAGATATTAAATTCCTTTCTGCATTTCACGGCTTAATGAATAGCAACGTTGCAGCGTCGAGCGGGCCGGATGGAGTGTAAGCAGTGTATTTCTTTGCTGAGCAGATCCAGTTGACAGTTTCTCGGTGCACAGGTGATTCCGCATGAACTAGACCATGCGACCGTTTGACCTCAAGGCTGCCCGTCAATGTGCCTCGAATTCCGCGTTTTTTTAGCATTTCCGAGCAGCTTATTCTGTCTAGGCAAAGCGTGGATTATTTGTGGAGGACTTAGTGACACTCTGAAACATACTGAAACATAACGACCGTTGCTTCCGTCGACGTCGAGACGGCGACAATTGGAATAAACGTTCAGATTCAGGACAGTTCCTCTTCGGAGGGTGCTCGGAGCACTGCTCGGAGCCCCTCGGCCTGGAACCTGAAAACGTCATGTTGCGTGCCTGATCGGACGAACAACACATCCTTGAAAGGCAGTCACAATTCTTAAATTAGTCCTGCTCGACTTGGCGTGTACCGGCCTCTCATCCCCTCTCTATTTATCAATCTACACCAAGTTATCTTCCGGCGACAATGTGTGAAGGGTTTTGGCGTCGCTCCGATGTGTCGGGAACCCATGAGCTGGACATGAGGCCAAGTTCCGGCCTCGACCACAACTTGGCCGACACCGTTGTCGAGTGCTCCGAACATGCGTGCCAAGAAGACTCGCATCGGGATGCCCATCATACCACGAGGGGACGATGACGAGAACTCAGTGCTCAACAATACAGTCGGGATTTTCTTCATTGCATTGAGTGTAAACACGCGTCGTAAAAGGTCGGAAATCGCGGAAATTCGAAGCAAGCGAAGATCCTCCGTATCAGTCTCTCAGTAATGATATGACTATGAGCTTATTGGGGTCGGTGCGGGACTGACAATTCAACGTTCATGTTTCGTGGCGGGCTGGGTGGCCACCTGTTTCGAGTGTTATTACAGGAGTAATTTCCGCACTGCTTATATCGTGTTGCCTTGGGGAAGCGTTTGGTCCAGCCTGAGCCTCATGAAATTGCTTGCTTTCATGCAAGCTACTCGAATATTTGCGGCTCATGTCCAGATCTCTTAGCCGGCGAATTAAATCCCGTACGTATACATCAGACACGGCTACTCAAGAAATCGTTCGGAGCCCTTGTCCTCCTCTCTCTTTCTCCATCATGCCAGTCAGATAGTCGACGACTTTGTACGCCATACTTACAGAGTAACCCAAATGCGATCTGGAAGCGCAGTCCCGAAGTTGTTGTCACGGGAACGAGTGGGAGAGTTTGTCGTGATAAGTATGGGACGGATGACGATCCCCTTGAACTATTCGAAATTGGCTGTTTGTCCTCGTCGAGCATGAATACAAGAGTGGGAGAACGGTCTCGAGACGAGTACAGCCCGGTTGCGTTAAACCATCCCATGGATCCCGTCACTTTCAGGGGTGGTGGCAACAGCGACACCAGTTCTCCTTTCTCATCTTCTCCGATTTACCCCCCTGGAGTGGAATTGCAGGATAGAGGCGCCGTTATGTCGCAGTCGTCGCTGCCACTGGCGTCTTCTTCGAGTGCGCGGTACGTTCGCATGGAAGAACCCGCCGTTCGGTCGCAAAACTACGACGCTGAACGAAATCAATATGGCTCGGGCCCTGCGATGCCTGAACCAGTAAAAACGCCAGGAAATAGTCGCTCATCCAGCTGGGACCTGCTCAACGGCATAAAAAAATTTGAACATGGTTATGAGGAATTCGATTCGAGGAATGCTAGCGAGAATCATCTTGTCTTCGCTGATGGAGACGTACCACAGAACAAGGCATGGTCATTTGCCTTGGACTCTTGACGTGCTAATCCCTGCTCACAGATCTCCAAATTATATCACTATCTACTGAACGTCTCAATCGTGACGCGATGGACCCTCTTCATCCTGCCCATATTAACTCTGGCTTGGATCCCCGGAATCCTACAGTTGACAGGCACTACACCTAACGGCAATGTGAGCCTTTTTTTCTTGCGGGCTGTAAAACATCCATATAAGGTCGTGTAGATCTGGGGCGTCAAGTTCTTATGGTGGAGTATCTGGCTCAGTGTAGTCTGGGGAGGTGAGTCTACGCCCAGGCCCATTTATCATACTATTAACATTTGGAGCAGGTTGGTGGGCGGCGCTGGCTGGATCGTACGTGGTCTCAAGTTCCCAGTCCTTTTCAATCCCCAAACCAAGGCATCTCTATCAGACGCTTGCTACCACCTATAATCCGCGCTACTGTTGGTGCCGTCGCCGTTGGCACTCGAAAATACATTGACTGGGCTGGCGCACTGCATCGGTAAGTTATCCTTTTTTTCTGTATCGCCTCTTTCCCTTATTTCCCATCCTCAGTTATATTGCTTTCTTTGCGTGGACGCTGGCCATGTGGATTACATGGAATCCAGTCATTGACAGTCGTCAAGAATCGAATGCCTCTGACAAGTCTGTTCGGATCATCGATGTCATCGGTCGATTCCTATTCGGTTTCTATCTCTGCTCGGCGGTGCTTCTTGGGGAAAAATTTGCCATTCAGTGGATAGCCGGCAAGTTCCATGAACGGTCCTACGCTGGTAAGTCCCTTACACGTCCTGGTTCATTCTGAAAACACCGTCTTCCGCTATAGAGCGTATAGCCGATCAGAAGTTCGCAGTTCGGTCACTCGTCACTCTGTACCGACACTCTTCGGATATCCCCGGTCGTTCGGATACACTGAAGGCCTCTCATGCTAAGAACGCCAGCGTTAATCCCAAGAGAATTTTCAAACGTGCACTGAAGGGTGTTCGTATGGCGGCGACTACAACCACCACTGCTTTTGGCAATGTCGCAGTACGTTGATCAACAGCTTCCCCCAAATCAATCACTCATTCAGATGTTGTTCCCAGTCTGAAATCGCGGGCAGGTAGGATATTCATTCCGCATGGTGTGGCAGTCATTAATTTGACCGATAGCTCCGTTCTCCAACCTAATTCGCCCCAAGCCATGGTCAAGACGGCTCTGGAATCTGCGAACAAGTCCCGACTAGTTCGTATTTACATGACTCTTACCCGTTCAACACTCAATGCATTACAGCTAGCGCGTAGACTGTTCTATTCATTTGTTCAACCTGGGTCCGACTACGTATTCGTTCAGGACATTCAGCGTTTCTTTTCGTCACCGGAGGAAGCCGACCACGTCTTCGCGCTTTTCGACCAAGACTCTAATGGTGATGCCTCACGAGACGAGATGGAAATGGCTTGCATGTTCGTCCCATTGGTCAATCATTGATCATGCGCTAATGAAATGGGTTAGGCAATTCCATCGCGAGCAACTCTCGATTGAACATTCGATGCAAGATCTTGATAGCGCTGTTGGAAGGTTGGACAATATCTTCATGAGTGTATACTTTGTTGCTGCCACGTTGATCATTGCCATCTGCATGGTATGTCTCCTTTCCAATAAACCTACACTGCTCATTTGTACTTTCAGGAAGCAGAGCTGTCAACTATCGTCACTGGTGCTGGAACATTTATTCTCGGTGAGCGCACATTTCCTCCTCCCGACATAATATTAAATGATCTGATTCAGGATTGAGCTGGCTCATCGGTTCCGCCTTATCTGATGTTTTGACGAGCATCATCTTCTTGTTCATCCGTCACCCCTTCGATGTAGGTGATAGGGTTGACATCGACGAGGTAGCGTACACGGTCAAAGAAATTCGGCTTCTAAGTACCATCTTCCTGAACGTGGATGGAGTTTACGTTCAGGTGCCCAACAGTGTGCTAAACACTCATGTCAGTGATCATATCGCTTGATTGATGTTTGCTAACCTCAGCTTAGTTTATACACAACATTCGACGAAGCCCCGAGGTATGTGTATTATCGCTCTAATAATGTGTCGAGTTTTTTCACACGCTTTAGATGAGTGAAGACTTCAAGTTCGATGTGGCGTACGACACCACATTTGAAGATATAGAACGTCTTCGAAACAACATGTTGCAATTCGTCAAAGCAGAGCGCCGAGACTACCAGCCTGTGTTTGATGTTCAAGTAGTCGACTACCCAGCGCAGGAAATGATTACTCTTTCCGCTGAGATCAAGTATAAGAGTAATGGGCAACTCGAAGGACTGAAAGGTAATTTCTAGATGTGGTACACTTTAAGCAGCTACTTACCGCTCAATAGCGAGGCGCCGCAACAAGTGGGTCTGTGCGCTGAAGACTGCTCTTGCCGAAGTTGGCATTTATGGACCAAGTGGCAACCCTAAAGGTGCCGGTCCAACGCGTTACACGCAAGTACCGTGGGAGGAAGTCAAAGCCGAAGAGCAACGGGCATCGCATGAAGCTCGTCCTCCTTCCAATGTTCCTCATGTTGGCGGCTGGAAACTTTCTGATGCGAACGCTGCCATCGGTATGCATGAGTCTTCGACAACTTCACATTGACTTATACAGTTCCTCCAGTTGGGGACGGCAGCGTGTTTGACGAAGCAGATGAACTGCATATGACCAGCCCTAGGCGCGGTCTCTCCGATGACAGCTATAGGCCTACTGCTTCGTCTGCTTTCGAGATGCCGAGTGCCACCACGATGCCAACAGCTTCACCATCTAGGCGATTACCTCAAGGTCCAGAGTACGAAATGACTTCCCGTACTTGAATGGACTTAACATCGATTTCTTGACTTACTTATACTTGACCATGGACAATATGTAGGGCTGATGTTGGATGATGTAACCCTGCTCTGCTGCTGAATACCTTTCAATGTTTGACACATTTTATACCACGCATCTATCATACACTTATGAACGCGTACCTCCATAGCACTATAGAAATAACGACATCAAACTATAACTCCCATCCCGCCATATTATTATTATTATTGTTGTTGTTGTTGGTGGTGGTGGGCACCTTGGGACTTGCCCAACCTATTTGCGGGTCTCCAGGAGCTTTCGGACTGGCCCATCCTGTGGCCCAGTCTGCACCTTCGGGAGGACGTTGCCAGTCTCCGCTCTGATCCCATGCATTATTGCTGCTTCCCCAGCCTGCGCCACTGCCTGGTTCCTTCTCGTACCGCGTATCCATGTCGCCGCCTGGAAGCATGCCTTCAAGATCGTCCGACTTCAAACCCAGAATAAGGTTAGCTAGTTTTTTTTGTAGTTCCGCCAAGCCCTAGATTCCATTTGAGAAGACAAGACGGAAGAATGGACTTGAACTGATACAAACTTTGAGAACCACTTCTTGAGGACCGAGACTCCCATCTGTCTCTACTTCGAAATAGAACTTGTTAGGTCTAGCGTTGAAGTCGAAGAGCTCATCGTCGCGGGGTGCATCTTCCTCCAACTTGTTATCGCTCAAAGGCCATTCGTCTCGTTCATTGATCTCGAACCAGTACGTTGTATGTCGAAGTTTGTTGTAAGGATCATATTCGAAAGACACGGCTGAACATGGTGACCACTTTGCGTGTTCTTTTGCTATACCCTATGGAAAGATTGGGTTAAGCGCCATATCAGAAGGCGATTGTGCAGACCTTCTTCGCAATGCATGTCATTTTGAGTGATTGCCCTTTTCTTATTTTGCACAATAAGACGGGTGGAACGCCAGCGACGCCTGTTTGGCAATGGGTAAGGTGCCAATACAAGTGGAAGCTTGCTTACCCTTCCCAACTGGGTGACCGAAATCATGACTACGCTTCGATAGCTCGTCACCACTTTCTAACATGGAGTCTTCCTGATGCGCTACGACTTCGAGATGATTGCTTGTTATGTCCATTGTCACCGCTTCGTCACAACGTACGTCCAGTTCGAGTCTGATTGAACAGTAGTCGCAGAATGATATACAATTGCAGTCCTGGAAGGTTTTGAGTTATAGACGCGAGAAAACGGGGGAAGACGCACCCTGTTGTACTTCATAGCTTCATCGCAGTTCGTGCTCACTAATGGCACCATGCCTAGTCTGTGCGCTATGAACTCATCCGGAAGGACAGTCAAATTTGTTTGGATCTCGACCAAATCAATTGCTGCTCATAATAAGGACCAAGACGGCCACGACAGAGAAATTGGCACACCAATAGTCGGGATGTCGGCCATCATGACTCTGCGGAGAGAATTGGCGAAACTGTGGCCAAGTCAGACACGAAAAAAGGAGAAAAGGCTGGATGTACGCAAGGTCGACATTCTCCAGCACGAAATTGACGCGGTCCTTTTTCAGTTCGCGAATTCGGACTGTAGGCTCGACAAGGTCCGTTTGCATGATGGTGGTCGAGGACAAAGTAATACTGCTGACTCAGCCAGCGTTAAGGTTAGGGTTAACAACGTGATCGTGCTAATTGGACAAAAAATTTCAAAAAAGCTCACAGAAATCGACCTTGCACTCCTTATCATTTCGCTTTTGGCGCAGGTATCTCTTGGTCTGTTCGACATTATTAGGCCGCTATTCGTTCCCACGGAATCAGCGTCTTCCAGTAATGCTCAGGTCATCGCGACCTTGTCGCTGCTTGGACCAAGACTTCAAGTAACCTGTCGTGTCGTGCCCCCCTTTGACGCGGTCTGCTGAAATGCTCTAAGAATTCGCGCCTTCCATGATCGACCCCAGCGTCGAGTCTAAAGGCTTTCCATGCCAATCGTTCTTTCCAGTTGAATCTGGACTTCTTCCGACATCGAAGGACCTTATCGGTCTCAGTGGGCTAAAATCACGTCTATCGAGAACAGTGGCTGTTTCTTGACGGACTTCGCCGCTGTATCCACATCACTCGCTCGGATGTAAAGTAACAAGGCACAGAGTATCCCCAATGGCGTGCGTGTACCATCGGTGGAGTTCAGTCCCTCGTCATAATACCGTCAGAAGCTAGTCGGCGCTGCGACTCGTATTTGAAGGCTTGCGTTACAACTTGCGGCACGCTGACAGGAAATACCCTTTTAGCACCGCCCTGCATTCAACTAACCCGTTCCAGTTGCGTTCCAGTGCTATAGCTCAGCGTTAACTGATTGAACCCGGTGATTCAGGCTGATTCGGACCTTTCGAGACTTATGAAAGAACGGCTCATGCCAGTGCCATGGCCTACAGTTGGTTTCCCGGCGATTTTCTCAATCGGCGTCGCCTATGATACCCTTTGTCTCCTCCACTATATTTCAGGGTACCATTCTCTGGGCGTAAGAGTTTTCTTTCACGAATTTCGCCCTCGCTAAGCGCTTCGGCATTCGCAGTACCTTGCATCAAACATGTCGAAAGCGGTTAACCGACCCGGTTTCCGTCTAGGCCGCTTGCCGGCAAAAATTCTCACAACCGCGGAAACGGTCGATTCCTCGGAGATGCGCAGACTATTCTCACAAATATCACTTGAGTGAGTACAGTCAAGAAGTTCTATGAATGTCAGGTTGCGGTCGTGGATTTGTTATAAAAGATAAACCAATACTTCAACAGGACACTTCTTTCTCGCAACCTCTTCCTCATACTCTTTCTCTGCCGCCATGGTTCGAACGCCACACCGCTCCCTAGCAGAAAGTGAGTGTACCTTTCTTCCCAGCCACCATCACGATGATATCCATACCCTCCCTTAGCCGATGCAATACTCTGTGGTCCTGGATGCCCTCACGAATTGGAGACACGCTTGGTCGACGGACGACTGCTACGTGTTTACAAAAACTTACCCTCATCCTTACGCGCCTTTTGGCTTTGGGCCGTCAGCAAATACCACCAGCGGGTCTATATAGTGTTTGAAAACGAGAGATTGACGTATGGTCAAGTTCACCAACAGGCAACGAGGCTAGCGGCTATATTTTACAGCGCGTATGGCGTGAGGAAAGGTCACTCTTCGCGTTTTCCTGCGTGAATCTCTCCCTCACATTATCATTCATCCAGGAGATAGAATCGGCATATGCTCTCGCAACTGCTCAGAATATCTGATTAATTTTTGGGCTTCTCGTACGCTGACTCCCAATACCGGGCTCTTCGTATTCATCTGAGCATTCTGCAGACCTTCTTGGAGCCGTCCCCGTTCTCGTGAATGCGTGAGCACCGGAACTTCCGTCCTACACGATAGGCTATTTAATAATTCTAGATGGTTGCCCACAGACCCCCTCAAATTCTGTCTTGTTCATACGCAGTGCAAACTTCTCATTGTCGACTACGAACGAGCCGTTAAACTTGAACCTATTCTCCCGTCGATATACACCGAGAACGATCTATCGGGTGTCCTCATTCTCGACTGTCCTCCTCACGTTGAACCCCTTCCCAGGGGAACCGAGTCTTATCACGATATTCTTGACCACTATTCCGGAGAAGTGCAGAGCGTTTTGGCGGAGTCATATCCTTACATTTTCCCCGAGGACAACGCCGCCATAATGTTCACGTCAGGTAGGATTCGCCCTCGATGCCT
>QLPD01005023.1:0-30890 GCA_003314085.1 Hymenopellis raphanipes
TCGGGATCCCGAGGTGGATTATCTGTATGGAGAGACCGAGTTGAAGGAGTGGATCGAACTTGGGATTTTGGATGTTAGGCCGGCGTTTTCGAGGAAGCTGGAGGCGAGTCATGGGTGCAAGTATGTCCAGGAGTGAGTGTTCATTGACTCTTGCGATGCATCTGGTGCTGATCGTGTTACATTTAGTCGCATCTGGGCGGATCGACTCGAGATTATGGAAGCTTATCAGAAGGGAGCCAAGGTAAATCTTCTTCCATGTCTAACCATGAGTTATCTGATTTGAATACAGTTCTTCACGTGTGGCTCTGGTCAAGTTGCCAAAGGTATCAAGCTGAAGCTCATCGACCTTTTGGAGGACGTACACAAACTGGACCGCGCTCAGGCAACTGAGCAGTTTGAGCAAGTAACGAAGGGGAGATACGCTACCGACGTTTTCGATTAGTGTTTGATTGATGTCAACTGGACTTCACATATCGTGATTTCAGTTCTTCAGCTGGTGTACTTGTACTTTTTTTTCTCTTGTTCTAGAACTCGATGCAATGGACGTGAAAGGCGTTGGTGGATCTTTCGCTGGACAATGTTGTGACGATCGAAATATTCTGCATTGAGAGAGAGAAGGATACATGTTACAGACATAGACAACAACCAAGAGGCATTCCAAGGAAGGGGAAAAAAGAGACAATGGCAGCAGGCAGACAGAACTTGGCAAACTCTAGCGGGTGAAATGCATATTACGGTCCAACCAAGCGTCGTCGAAGCACCACTCCATCAAGCAGGGCTCACTCAGTAGAAATGCGACAGGTAACGCGTCTAAATGATTGGTGCACGAAGAGAGTGTTGGAAAGCGCTTGAGATATACGCGGTTTAGCTCCTCCTTTCGATATTTAGAGCGGATAGAGATTCAGACCTGGGACGTAGCTAGGCTCACGCTATCAGTAGGCGAGTACGCAGGATGATTGGGCTTACTGCTTACCATCCTTTGTGGTGGGTAGCGCCGAGGGCATATCTTGGACAATTTCGAGCTTCAAGTTGTTGAAGAGGGACATCCAAGACTCGGTTGATTGGTTCGCGCGCGCTTATGGTGTAACGATGAATGAAGCACAGGGAAAAAAGGCGTGTATATTGCGTACCGTTCGCGTCGCCGAATAGCATCGAGGCGAGGACATCCATGTGGACTGGGACGCGGGGCTGTGGCGCGACGATATTGACGGGGGCGAGGTTCTCTTTGTTTTCGGACGAGTGTTGGGATGGTTTTGTGGAAGGGTAGGCCATTTGTCGCGGTGCTGGTGATGGTAGAAGGCAGACGCCGAGGAGGTGTCGATCTCGACGGCCCGAACGGCCGAGCGGTTTGCTGTTGGATCTTGCCTTGATCTTGCCACCATCTCGAAGACTAGAGGATTCGCTGAAATAACATAACATCTTAACAAGGTGAAACCTCAAAGCTTCACATCTAGGTCGCTCCTGTACTCTATACTTCTCATGCTCATGGTTGTGTTTTGGCAGAGGATAAAAAGAAAGCTGAGGTGTGTCAACGGTTAGTTTCCATTGACCGTTTTCTTTCGCGTTTCGATGTTGCGTCCAGTGAAGCGTTATATGTTCTGAAGCCCAGGCGATCCTAATGGTGCTAATGCATGTAGACCTTACTCCTGCAAAATAACCCTTTGTCCAGATCTCACATAGGTGATATCCAATCTATAAGAACTACATAAAAACGACAACGGCATGAAATACTCAATTTGTTTAGGCAAATCCCTACAATTCAACAACCCGACGTCTCTTAACCTCCTCTCCTGATTTCCCGAAATATCGTTCAGTCCTGAAGCACCACTCAATCTGTCCTGCCACGGCCACAGCGATACCCTCAAGCAACGCGTTCACCGAGACCCCAATGTGACCCGGAAACACGGGCACATTTGTGAAGAGCCCCGAGAACTCTTTCGTCGTTTCCTGGAATTTCTCCCCAACGTAGTCTAATGCACCTTGGACGTCCAGTCCTTTTTCTTTCATTACGACGACCACAAGATTGTGGTATGGATCTTCTGAACTGAGTTCCATAGGGAAGGAGTACACGTCCTAGGGAAGGTTCAGTATAAGACGTAGGCGGGCCAACCACCCAGATCGACATACATTGACGAACATCATAACCTCCACAGCGAGCTGCATCATCTTGGACACGAAAGGGTGGTCGTAAACATCGTCTGGAAGGTCGTGCTGAATGAGGATGAGGTCCAGCGATGGATGCGCGCCCGATCCCGCTCTTCGCACGTTCAAGTATTCGTCAATGGATAGGATGTTTTGGTTATCGCGCTCAAATGCTTGTCGGTACGTGCTGTCTAGGTATTCCTGGAAGTGCTGGATATAACGATCAGCTGTAGAACTTGTGCAATGCGCGTCTTCGAGCATCCGGGTCCAAAACCTGGAGGAAAGAGCCTCATCAGCAACTAGTACTTAAGCGGAAACTGGAACATACGGTACTTACTCTCGAGTCATCTTTCCGAGGCACGATTCCTGCGAACTTGACGCGTTGTGGGGGTTTCTGGTTTGATTTGGCGTTGAGCATACATGGCCCTTTGCGCATGAACAGGATCATCATACGTACCGAAGCGCGTTCAAAACCTCGTCGCATTGTTTTCGTACCGTCGGGCCGTCATTGCCATCGGTGAGCTGGTCAATGACATAGTACAAATGCATCTGCTCTATCACAGCGCGTACATGCGCCACATCGCGAAAGTTGGGATACACCAAGGACGCGAACAAGGCGAAGTTGCAGCGCATGAAGGAGGAGCTGGGCGACGCGTCGAATGGCGCGTTCTCTTCGACCCAGCGGTCGCATGTGGAGATTAGGTCTGGGGTGGCTAGGGGATTTTCGCGGGCGGCGAATGGCCAGTAGGAAGGAAGGTCGGGGAGGAGGACTGTTTGGGTCTGGGAGTGAGCCATGGTGTTGTTGAGATTGAGATTGTTAACGCTGACCTTGAAGTTCTACAGATTAAATACCCTTTGCGTGTCGCTGGTTATTTTGAGCCGGGATACTTGTCGCCGGGGACATGGTGAATGGAGCCCTCATCACCTTGCTAATCGCAAGATCAGGGCGGAGTCAATTCTGGGGTTTGCCTGCCTTGCTTGGATTCTTGCCATCGGCTCATTCGTCGCCACCGTTTCAGCTCACGATTCCATGTACATCTGTTTCGCGCTAGTTTAGAGACCACCGCCACCGGTAGTCGCTGACTATTTTGAGCCGAGGCGGGTCAGATTGAATGCGACGACTGGACGTAGACCAAAACGTCCTTAGTGAGGACGGTTGTGAATAATCTCCGGCTCTAACCTGCGGGGCTTCAAATTCTGCCAAAAACCAGGCAATCTCATGCTATCAGCCGGGATCTACGCCATGTTGAGATTGACAGCTTTAATGGCAGGACGCAGTGATTTTCGGATGGGGATGATAAGTCTCAAGTTCACGCCTTTGTCGACTCGAAACAGAAGTCATCTCCGGTAATGTCGTGTTGGGGCCCAGCTTTCTACTTAGACATACTTATGAGGGAAAGAAGTTCCCTTGTGTTGAACGTTCTGAACTTCAAATCTGACACGTAACATCACAGAAAGCTCCAGGCCCGCTGGACAATCCCGAACCATTCACCGACGCACCGACAGAGTTTTACATGTCTTTAATGCTGCGTCCGGCTATTAAACACGGAAGACGAATTAATCCGGCTCCAGGCATGTCCTTATCGTGGCGTTGAAAGCTTTTGGAACTCAGAGCCTCATCTGACGCGTGAGATGCCTTGAAATGATGTCGCATCCCCCACGAAAGTCTTACAGGCTGCTCCTTGGTTGGCGGATATCTGCTCTCCTAGAAAGCCCTGGCGAAGAATCAGTTCCCACCTCGGTATACCCTTTACAGTTTATCAAGGTCGCCATTCGAGACTCAGAAAGGGCACGCTGTTAACATCCATGTGTATGGATCGCAAGGCTATCCTCCGACATTAGAACACGTACAGCGAAGAACCACCAAAGTGACGGGGGTGATGGTCATATGAATCAATTCCTTTGGCATTTATGTGTCATTTTGGGAGGATTCCGTCCTGACTCTATGTAGTTGCCTACCATTAGTCAGGAAATGAGGAGGATAAGAGGACTTGGAAAGAGGAAACATACCAGCGCAATGTCCTGGAGAGCACTTTACATGGCAAGCTTCCGCTGACCAAAAGGATAGTGTTCGCCAGAGAGCGTCGACGCGGCAGTTAGTACTTGGCCGTTGAACCGAAACATGACAGGCTTGGTTTTCGAATAACTTTACAAGTAAGTCAACCGTCAATGTCATAGGTGGTGCTTCCTGCAATAGAAGATGCACGCAACATGTGGAGGTCCTATGAGCTGAGAAATACGCGCGTACTCCGGATCCATATCGAAGTTTATTGAACAGCTGAAGACATTACAACACAAAGCAGTTGACATCGTGAGTAACAGGCCACGCAGGTGCAAAAAGAACTTTGAAAAACATACTCAGACATGCATATGGCGCATGGCGTGGTCGGTGCAGAGCATGCTCCGTCGACTCGGGGTCCTCGGTAAAAAAAACAAATTTCAGATCACGATCACGTGTAGTTCACTCCCTTTTGCTTTCAACCACCATCTCCTCCAACATGCTGCAGCCAAAGACGCCTAGTCGTAACCGCACCCGTTCAGAGGCAAAGACGCCGCTCACGCCGTCGCTGGTTGCGGGCGTCAATGGGGTCTCGCTGGCGTCCTCGCCGTCGAAAAGAAGGACCAAGTCAAAGTCAACGACAGGGCCGTTTGATATGTCGAATCCTTTCATATCGGCAGCCGGCTCTTCGCGCTCCAGACCGGGATCCCCCGTCAAGTTTCCCAGCGCAGCAGATTTACAGCGCCAGGCGGCATCAGGCGTTATAAGGAAGGGTGGGATAGAGAGCAAGTTGGATGTCGTCAAGATGGACTATGTCCCTCCTCCAAAGAGCGAATTGAAGCGGTCCAAGTCAACGCCTGTAAGCACTCCTTGCTTTCCTTTTGACTGGTCTAACAATGCTTTAGAACCGCGCGGGCTTTGACCACCAAGACCGGTTCATCACTACTCGCGACCTCGAGTCGGATATCGTCGCTGGCTTCGAGAAGATGCACATACAACCGCAGACTGTATCGCCTGGACACACAGCCCGTCTTGTAGAAGCCACCGGTGTGCCTGTGAACCGCCGCATCCTCGGGTTCCATGAGCCACCTCCATTGGCCACCTCGGACAAAACTCTCGCTCTTCAGAGAGACTATGCGAAACCACTCTATGCCTCGCGCCCAGGAACCTTACCCTCGTCGACAGGCGTTGTGACCAACAAATCACGTAAAATTCCCTCTCAACCTGAACGTGTCCTTGCGGCCGTCAACCTCATGGACGACTTCTATCTTAATCTCGTGAGCTGGTCCTGTCAGAACACGGTAGCCGTTGCACTAGGGCAGGGAACTTATCTCTGGTATGCCGAGACCGGCGACGTCAACACTATCGCAGAGGCAGGCGAAGGTCTGTATCCATCTAGTGTCGAAATGTCCAACGATGGATCGTTCATTGGCGTCGGGATATGTAACGGAGATGTCGAGCTTTACGACGCTGAGACCGCTCAGAAACTCAGGACGATGGGTGGACATCAGGGACAGATCGCAACCCTTTCGTGGAACGAGCACATTCTCACTTCAGGGTGTGCGGACGGGAGCATCTGGCATCACGATGTCCGCGTGCCTCGACATAAAGTGATGGAGCTCCTTGGTCATACTGGCGAGGTTTGCGGCTTAAAGTGGCGATCTGACGGAGAGTTGCTAGCCAGTGGCGGGAACGATAATGTTGTCAATGTCTGGGATGGGCGGCTAGGCGATGTTGGAGAGAACGCGCAAGGGAAGGCGAAGTGGGTCAAGCGGAACCATACCGCCGCGGTCAAGGTGAATACCATTTTATCCTCAACTTCGTCCCGATCTGACTTTCTTTCTCTAGGCTGTAGCTTGGTGCCCATGGCAGCCCTCTCTCCTCGCCACTGGGGGAGGCACGAATGATGCGTCAATCAATGTATGGAATGTCAACACCGGCGCGCGCGTGCACTCCCAGAAGACGCCAGCGCAGATCAGCACTATCCAATGGGCGCCGCATAAGAAGGAGATACTCACCACGCACGGATACCCCACCAACTCGATCATGATCCACGCGTATCCGAGTATGGAGCGTGTCGCAGAGATCCGAGATGCCCACGACTCGCGTGTGCTGTTCAGCTGTGTCAGTCCGGCGGGAGACATGGTGCTCACTGGAGGCGGAGACGAGTCGTTGAAGTTTTGGCGGATATGGGAGGTGCCCAGTGCGGCGACGAAGAAGAAAAAGATTCATGATTATGATGACAGACCGCAACTGAACTCGACGAGGTCGAATGTGCTTTCTATTAGGTGAGGATTGCGCGTTTCATATGTTGTTATTTATTGTGCCGCGAGTGGGGACTTTTGCATACTTGGACTACGTACATAGTTTTCACATTGTCTGCATGTCATCGCGATACACCCTTCAACAGTAGTAGTTCTTTGTTGGACTAATTGGATACAGTGATGATGGTCTGTTTTCCAGCAGTCGTTGAACGATGTGGCGGAAGCCTGAGAGAGAAAAAAGACTAAGTGTACATTAAATTTCGCGCTCTTTCGTATGGATCATTGTACAAGTCTGGGATTCGAGTGAGATAGAAAGGAAGTAGGCATATGTAGAGAGTATGGAAGGCATAGGGCATAGGTATCATAGAAAAGAAACGGGGAGCATAGGTAGTAAGTACAGAGAGATACAATACAAGATACAATAGTCAATTAGAAGCGAACATGAGCGTTACGCGCTGCATGCCGGAGCAGTATCTTGATGTTAAAGAAGAATGCAGGGAATGAAAAGATGTCACGGGACCAAATCAAGCCTAGGAAGCAGAGAAACATGAAGAGGATGAGGGCTTCGAGGATAGTGCCCCACTGCTCGTCGGACATGTGCGTGTACCAGGTTGGTACTAGGGGGAAGTGGGTGATGGGGTGGAGGAGCATGAGGATGCATGCGCGGAATCGGCGCTGGTAGATTGTGAGGCGCGATGCTGAGGGTTCTAGGAGGGAGTGAGACGCGATCAGCTGGGGTGGGAGGGAAAAGACGGACCGGTGAACTTGATGCAGCGGACGCGATCTGTGTTGTTGTACACCGCGAGGGGGGACATCCAGTCGGGATCGGAAGGGTGCTCGACTTTCCATTTCATTGGGTGGATGGGCTGTTCAAAGGGGTGTTCAGTTCAGTGTCAGTGTCATTATCGTCGACCTAATCACTCACGGCACACGTCTCAAGACCCCACTGACGGCGGAGCTTGCGCAGATCGAGACCGCCAGAGGGCGGCAGCTTGACGAAGGACTCGATGTCCGGCTCGATGTCGCGGTAGAGTTTGGTGATGTCGTCGTAAAAGGCGACGCGTACAAAGCTGTATGCATTAACGATTATTTGCAATGGGGAGGAAGAGCGCACGTACTCTGAGGGAGGCGGGCGGTCCTTGTATTCGTTCTGCCGGACGCGCCAGAGGGGGTCTTCGTCGAGCGTGCGGATGCGCAGGGCGGCGTGCTCTTGCGGGGAGGGGGTGAAGAGCAGGAAACGGTCTTCGAAGAGTTTGAGGAGGCGCGTGTATGCGCTTTCCCCTTCCGGCGGCGAGAGGAGTTTGGCTTTGGTTGAGTAGGGATTGAGCCGGCGTCGTTTACCGAAGAGGTGCGTGATGGACTCCATTGCAGAGAGGGGGGAAACTACGTTCCCTTCTCTCAAGACAGGTTCATTTTATGAGCATCCCAAGGCGAGTACAAGGCCATCCCCCCTCCTCCGCCCCCCCTCGTTACGGGAACAAAGTTGTCATGCAGAAAAAGGAAATCGCAACTGGAGGCAGGCCGTTCAAGGACGTTCCCTTCATACGAAAATCGAACAAGGTTTGTGCTGAGTGCCGGAAATGGACAAGGGCGAATAAGTTCCCACGCCATCAGCGTGTTGTGTGTCGAAAGGCTTGAAAACAAACATGCCGCTCGTTATTTGCTAGGTGGATCTCTTCAATCCCTGCGAGGTTAGTTATGTATCGAGAGTAGATACTCAGTACTCAGCATCCGCAGATAGGACGGGATAGGACAACTTGGTGTCTCCCGAAGATTGCTCAGGGCCCTTAAGATCATCGATCGATAATGATGGCTCTGATGCATTACGTTTTTGATTGCAGCTTTGTCACGAAACGAGAAATCCTAGTCGTATCGGTTTCTTCGCTTCTCCTTGGGCTTTCAATGAACTCTGCCCTTATGCCAAGGTCTCTTATGAGTACACAGTTCGTGGAAGGTATGGCAAGATGGCCGAGCGGTTAAGGCGTGTGACTCAAGCGCAAGCTTCTCGCTGTTCGCGAGTTCTCATCATCGTATGATGGCGTGGGTTCAAGTCCCACTCTTGTCAAGGTTTTTACCTGGTTACTTTGTAGTAGGGTGGCGCAGTAAACCTCCGGGGGCTGTTAGTAACGGTATCGATACTGACCCCCCGGAAGGCCCGGGTTTTGAAACCGTTACTAACGGTTTCGATACCGGCACGTGTTCCGGACAC
The DNA here is from genome assembly GCA_003314085.1 of Hymenopellis raphanipes. NCBI lineage: Eukaryota > Fungi > Basidiomycota > Agaricomycetes > Agaricales > Physalacriaceae > Hymenopellis > Hymenopellis raphanipes. The sequence continues at coordinate 8,615 of QLPD01005023.1, forward strand.
GTGATGTGGCGCATGCGGCGCGCCGCCCTGGTCCCGCCTCTTTCCCGCCGCTCTCTGCATGTTCTCAGCCGCGGCGAGCTGTCACGTGAAAAATCACGTGCTGGTATCGAAACCTACCTGCCAACCCTGGGGGGTTTCGATACCGTATCGATACCGTTACTAACCGCAGTAAACTCAAGGTGTATCGAAACCTTAGGTTTACTGCACCACCCTACTTTGTAGGCTGAGTGTTTTTGTGTGGCGTAAATGAATTATGAAAGGAGCGAGCGCCGTTCCTATGTGGCGCAGCCGAGACGGCAGGACCATTCCTATGTGTGCGAAACGACTACACTCTGGACTCCGAACACGGATTGCAGCTCTTCACGGCTTCCCGGCCCCGCTCCAAGCCTATTGCCCACTTCACCGCACTAGCTTTTAGGCCCAAGTGATATACTAGTAGTTCAGTACAAACACTTTGAACTTACAGTCGCAAGCGAGAAGTTAGAGAGCGCTTTACTACTGCCGCCGTATCTGCACCATGAGATCATAGGTATGAACTTAGTTTGCACTTACAGTTCCTTCATCAATCTTTGCTTAGTTAAGTACGAGCAGCTCAGCCACAGCCATTATCACTTTGGTATCACTATAGCAGGACGCCACTAAGCCCCGAAATACTTTAACACCGTCTCTGACAGGTCTCGCATCTTGAAAGTCGGTCAACGTTGCATTCGATTGCAATGGACAAGAGAGTGAAGATACTATAAGTACAACATAAAGAAGGGATCCTTGCGTCACAGTTGCCCAGGCTGAAGGAACTGGCTTTTGTCTCTTGTTCTCTCCATCGCTAGAATGACATGAATAAAGCAAATGGAAAAATGAAAGTAAAACACACGGTTGTATTGCAGCAATTTCTCGATGAGATCGACATGGGTCAAGACCATGCGGCGACAGCAGTATCTTTTGAGCTGAAGGTCATCCAGCGCTTCACTGTACGGAAATTGAGAACAGGGAGAGAGAAATGTCAAGAGACGCACCCTTCGCTTTTATCCTCCGCTAAGAGCTTCAGATATGCCGTCCATTTGTCCCCGACGACCTTTCCGCATGAAAAACAACGTACAGGTATGATCTAGACGCAATTTTTCAACTTGTTGGTTACAAAACGCTCGTAACATTGAACAAACCATCTTCGAGATGACGGTGATATCAAAGAAGCGGTTGATCGGGCCGGCTCGCGACTTTTGCTTTGGACCCTCATGTTCGCGTTTCGCTGCGGACGATGGCGCGCTCCATCTTCACTGACGCGGCGCTTGCTTTCGACCCTGGCTGATGAGTCTCCGTCGCCAAATGCTCTTGCGCTGTGCGACGCAAGAGACGCATCCGGAATTGTACGTGTCAGCGTGCCCAGAGGGTACAAACCTGCCGAGGTGGTCAAGGCAGCGGCCTATGGACCAGTTCGTCTCGTACGGCCCTTTGACAACTATCTTTATCTGCATTATTATGCTCCTACCGACGCTGTTGCCCGTTGCAGAAGTGCCATCAAGATGCCGAACATGGCCATCGACCTCCGAGTGCGTTCTATACCAAAGACTGCGCTTCCTGCCTCCCCAACGGAAGAGACTCTTGGCTTTTTCTCGGACGCTGCCGCTATTGCCCGCCTTGGCTATGCGCATGCTAGTCGCTCTCTCAAGATTCATTTTAAAGGCCCTATGACGCTCACCGAGAAAGAAATGTTGGCGACATTGACCAGATTCGGTTACTTGGAAGATGCTCAAGGGTATGATGATCGTGACGGTGAAAGCCAGGTCCTCAATGTCGTCTTTTTCGACGAAAGGGCTTCCTCAATGGTGAGAATCTACAATTGACCTAAGGATTGTATACTGATAGCACCCTAGTTCTTCCAAAGTGTCATTGATGATGAGATTCCAGGCCTTGAGGACGTGACTATTCGGTATTCACTGGATCCCTCCGTCAACAAGAAAAGGGTTACGGAAGGCAAAGAGGAAATACGCCGTGTGGATGTCTACCTACGTCAGGCAGAGAAGGGAATGCCGACCGCAACACTGATGGAGCACGTCAATCGTGTACTGAGAAAAGAATGTCAGGTGGGAGAGCGAGTACCAGTCGTCTCTCGAACAAATTCTGTGCGTTCTTCTCTCCTTCAAATTCTAACATGCCTTCTGATCTTGTTCCTAGAAACTTTCCCTCTTTTTTCTGTATCCTTTCTATGCCAAAAAGTTTCATGAGCTCGCGCTGGACTCCGCAGAAGATTGGGGCGTCAAGCTACATCTGACAGGCGCCAGCACCATGGACTTTTTCTTGAAGAAGGCTATCCTTGCTGGGGCATGTCGTACACTCAAACTTCGCCTGGACCGTGATATATCAGAGCAGGAACTCCACCAAGACTTCTTCACTTTCGTTCAACGTCAAGGTCGAACTGGTTCGCTCGACGAACTGCGTGTTGAATTGAAACAGTGCGTTGTACCGTATCGAATGCAGGTATCTTACTCATCTAATCTAGGAACGAGGCTCTCATTGAGTACAACGATATTTATTACGCACTCAAGGCTGTACATGCATTGACGTCGGGTTTGCATACTCTCGGAGAACGGTACACAGGAATGGAGATATTATTCCATAATAGTGTGTTGCCCACACATGGATCGGTCATCATGTCAGGACGATGAAATCTATGGCGCCACGTGTTTTATTGCGAATGCCAAGCTACAATCCTTAGATTCTAGGCGATGTGAGTGCATAACTATCCTTGTGAAGCACAACTCACGACTGTTAGGACTCAACGCAGGACGGATTTCCGAATGTGCTAGAAGATTCGGACTAGACGCCTCTAGTTATTAAGCAAGTGCGATAATGTTATAACGAAGTACTCTATCTAATCCGTCTAGGCTTCGAAAGCCCTACCCTACAACACGACAATTCGTCGTCTTTTAACCTCCTCTCCTAACTTCCCAAAATATCGTTCGGTTCTAAACGACCATTCTATCTGGCCTGCAACGCTGACCGCGATGCCCTCAAGTAACGCGTTCACTGCCGCTCCAATGCGACCCGGAAACACAGGAACGTTTGCAAAAAGGCTCGAGAACTCTTTCGTCATTTCTTGGAACTGCTCCCCGATGTAATCCAGTGCACCTTGGACATCCAGTCCTTTTTCTTTCATAACGACGACGACGAGATTGTGGTATGGGTCCTCTGACCGGAGCTCCATTGGGAAAGAGTAGACGTCCTGACAAGTTTTAGTCAGAGATCTGGGTCAAGGATACCGAACATACATTGATGAACATCATCAGTTCTATAGCAAGGTGTATCATCTTTGCTACAAAGGGGTGCTCGTACACATCGTCTGGAAGGTCATGTTGAACGAGGATGAAGTCCAGCGACGGATGCGCCCCTGATCCGGCTCTGCGCACTCTTAGGTATTCGTCAATTGACAGGATGTTTCGGTTATCACGCTCCAATGCTTGCCGGTACGTGCTATCTAGGTATTCCTGGAAGTGCTGGATATAACGGTCGGCAGTAGAGCTTGTGCAGTGGGCATCGTTGAGCGTCCGGATCCAAAACCTATGAGAACGAGCGTCAGCAAGTAGTATGGGGAACTCGAATAGACTCACTCTCGAGTCATCTTTCCGAGGCAAGATTCGTCCAGGGACGCGTCGTACGGGTGTCTGATGGACGTTGAGTAGAGCTCTTCGCACGTGAACCGCGACGCGACCATACCGAAGCGCGTTCAAGACCTCGTCGCATTGTTCTCGCACCGTAGGTCCATCATTACCATCAGTGAGTTGGTCAATGACATAGTACAGATGCATCTGCTCAATCCCAACGCGTACATGTGCGGCGTCGCGAACGTTGGGATAAACCAAAGAAGCGAACAGGGCGAAGTTGCATCGCATAAATGAAGAGCGGGGCGTTGCGTCGAACGGTGCGTTCTCTTCGACCCATTGGTCGCATATAGAGATGAGCTCTGCGGTGGCCAGGGGGTTTTCGCGAGCGGTGAATGGCCAGTAAGATGGAAGATCAGGAAGGAGGACTGTTTGTGTGCGGTGGGATTGAGACATGGTGTTGTTGAGAGACTAAGCATTTCTACAGACTAAATACCCTTTGAACGTCCCCGAATGACTTCCCGCCGTTCGGCTAAATGTCACCGGGGGTGTAGTACGGGTGTAGTATGCGTCATGGTGAACGCAAGCCCGCACACACGAGGACGGGCCGTGTCCCTGATAATAACCAGGTTTGCTCGTGCAAAACTGAAATCACTGCCTATAATCGGTCGCAGGGATTTGCCATCTCCGGTGGTTGACAGCTTCAATGCCAGGAAACATGTTTCGTATGCTCAAGTTTATTTAAGCGCCAGCCTTCGTTGGCTCGAAACGGCAGTCATTTCGGGCACCATCATCTCCGGTTCGATTCCAAATAGGAAATAAATCAGCCACTTTCTATTGATGCGCAACTGTCTCCTTCTTTGTAACAGAGAGGTCCAGGTCCAATCGAACAATCGGAAACTGAATGTAAAATCATCCCGACAGGAATATGTGCCTCTACTCTAACATCGAGCGCATATGTGGTCGATGGATCAGGACATCGCCGTAAACGCGTTAAAGTTGTACACCTTCGGCGTATTCGTACAGCAGAACTCGTCCAGCGGTGGTGCACACCTCGTCACGACTCCAACGGGCTCTCTTCGTAGCGTGACATGGATCCCGCGGCCAGCCTCCAAGGGCATCCACGTTTTCGTCACACCGGCCTGCACGACGTACTCATTCGATTGCAACGTGAGTATTCCAGGACCGGTAGAGAAGACTACCACCCAGATCTTGTCGTCTGTCTGCGGTACGTGAGTAAACCTGCCGCTTACTAGGGTGGGTGGATGGATGAGAACATACCACTTGCCAATGCTCGGGTCTTTCCACCGTATCGTCCGACGCGTGTGCTGCCTTGAGATGAGGGCGTGCCCATACGAAGATCTTGTCCTCCTTGATGGGCGGATATCTGCCTTCCTTGAATGCCGTCGCGTAGTAGCTATTCAATGCGAGCCAAGCGGAGTGTGGAAACCCGTCGACCCATGCTTGGGAATTGGGCTGTGCGCCTTTAATAGGCCCGATGTAGTGCGATTCGCCGTAATCTAAGCGTGCAGTGTGCGACACAGTAAAGGGAGGGGGAAAGATGATGACGGACCGTTCCATGATATGACTTGGACCATATCGATGTCATTGCGCCTAGCTATTAGTTGTTCCCATCGGCGAACGAAAAGCCAGTCATCGCCTCGGTAGACCCACTGCAGCATTATTTAGGCTGCGTTTCGTAAAAGGCTCTTTTTTGTCGTACATTCTTATTCCAGGTATCTGGACCGTAATGCTACGCGCCGAATTCAGTTGTCGCGAAGAAAACGGGATGAAGGAACGCACAGTGAAGAACCAGGGCGAGACAGCCGCCATGAACGTTTTGCCACCCAAGTGATGGAGGTGATGGTCATCAGAATTGAGCTTGGGCATTTCTATTTCGCTTTTGGGAGAATTCGCTCTGAGATGCAGTGGCCAACCGCCATTCCACTACCAAGCGGTCGGATGATTAAATGCTCGTTACGAGTGGATCTTGAAGGCGTACATTGAAATCTCCATCTATGCAAGGCATGCGCAAGTACACGGCTGGGTCAAGAAAGAACGAGGGCATGAAATGGATCTGCCCGACAACTCAGCAAGGCACATTACTGTGATTGAGAAGAGATAACTTACAGGTGTAATTTTCTCCAGAACACACTTTACATAGCTCCATCCCTGTTCAAGCGTCTCCTGACCAAAATGATGTTGTTCTCCAGAGAATGTCGACACGACGACTTTGCCGTTATACCGAAACATGCCAGGTTTTTCTGAGAATGCGCAGATATAGTCCACGAGAAGGTTCACGTCATCGGCGGTGCTTCCTCTGATAGAGCTTGGGAGGAAGGAGATCCGATTTAGCTTAGCATAGAGGTTCAACGAAACACGCGTACTGCATGTCGAAGCTCATGAACACTTTGAAATGGCGACCGGTCCTCGATAGCGCGTCAAAACAGTCTGAGACGCGTTCCTTCTGCCATGGTTCGCAGCCCACGTTCAGCACAAAGCCGTCACTTTAAGTAGAGTCGTTAGAATCGCTCTGGAGTCGGACAGGCCCCCACAGGTTGTTCTCGCTCGCCAGAATGATATCGTCCTCCCAGTCGGTTACGGTATATGGCTGTCTTGGGAATTAGATACACGGATTGAATGGCCCGGGGCGCCGTCATATTTTGCGACTTACATAGGTGTTCCCGACCATGAAACTCCGCTAGGATGAGGTTATTGAAGGCTTGAAAAAGGTGTATGCGTACTGAGCAAAAACGCATCTCGACATGATGACTTGAACGTCGGCAATCGTGGTGAGTGGAAAGATCTCTGCGGCGAGCAGAACGCGCTGCCCGAAGTGCAGTAATTCGTTTCTTGCGGTTCTATACCCCTGAAAGTTGCGAGACGTGAATCACGTTTTCTAAAAACCGCTTCCCCTTTTGGTTCTTGCCGCCTCAGCCACAAACCCTCATGTCGCCCGCCGACTTGCCTCCCGAGCTTCTTACAAACATTTTCCAAGAGCTGGATGGGCACGAACGGACTATCAGAGCATGCGCGCTCGTCTGCTCGGCGTGGACTGGTCCAAGCCGAGCACTCTTGTTCAATCACGTTAACCTTCGTCCCGCCTACGGCATCGTCGACCATCTCCGCATGCTCATGGAAACAGCACCCCATCTCATCGGCCTCATCCGCTACCTCGAAATCAGCATAATCGATGATCCCACGCACATGGAGAAAGTCATTAGCATTGTCGACAGTCTGACCGGCCTGCGTACCGTCGAATTGCATTGCGTTTTATCGAGCAACGTTGATGTTTCTCTGGAACGTCTTCTTCTTTCCCTATCCCACCTTCAATCTCTTCGCACCATCTATGTGCACAACAATTCAGAGGGTCGATTCAGACATCGTTCGTTCAAGGTCGTATTCCAGGCGCTGTCGGAGTCTCACGTCTCTCATATTGGGTTGTACTGGATTGATATAACGAAAGACGATGTTGACGAGGACGCGATCGTACTTCCATCATCCCTAAAAACTATCTCTCTGTACTTGGATGGTGCTTCGTTAAAGTTCTTCGCCAACTGGTTCGAAACGCCTCTTCCTCTTTCTGACGCGGAGATTTATCTCTTAATGTTGGGAGAGATACCGAGCGTCAATGAGGTCCTGTCGACACGCGCGTTTTCCTCTGTAACACACCTTCGTATCACTTTTAGCATGATCAGTAGGTGCTGCGCACATTCGTGGCATATTTATTCACCAATTTGCAGATGCAATACGTGCCGACTTCCCTGAGAACCTTGACGTATCTCGCTTTAGTCGCGTTTTTTTCACTGTGAACCTTTATACGTCTCGACTACTCACCGAACGGTGCTATATCAGTATCATCCAATTTTGGGCAACCACGTTCATTAAACTACCACCCGGCAATTCCATTTCCGAGCTCATCCTTACATTCCATCCCAGGAAAAGTTTGGGCAAGAATGTCGAGACTGCTTGGGCTAGTTTGGACGCTGCTTTAGTGGGTGAGAACATGGGGCATCTGAAGAGTATTCGCTTTGAGGACGAGAACGGCGCCTTGATATCACCGGAGAACGGGAACAAGCATTGGAGGGACCAGCTGATGCTTCGGAAGCTTCTACCATCGTGTCACAAACGGCAACTGGTTTTCTGAATCATGGATAGTGCCAATTTTAGGCATCATCATGAGGCAGGATGTCTCCGTCGTGGTTCGCACTTCGGAGGAGCGCAGTGCCGCTGGGGAGCTGGATGCCTTGCTGGTGCTGAGAGGCATGTCGTTCACCCTTGACATGTTATCTTGCTGTGATCACACTTTCTTTCTTGTACCCACTCCGCTTGGACAACCCTTGATACTGCTTGTTTGTACGCTTCCTCCGTTGTTTTTCTAGTCTACGATCCTGATGTATAACTCAGGCCAATTGGAGGGATTTAAACATTCTAATAGTGTGATCGCTGGGTGCGAGTGGCACACCGGCTACTTGCATCGATTTTGTAGTAAGTACGGACAGCTTTTTAATGACATGCATCAGCAGCGCGTAGCCGTAGCCGTTGATTGACACGCCCACAGTGTACTGATCCAGATTGGAATGCTTTTGCTTGATGTCGTCTTGGGAAGCTCTACCCCGGCGGCGGCGAGGTATAAGTTACTTACAGAGTCGTGGCAGTATCAAGATTCAACTCCGCATTCAGGGCAACGAGGGTGAGTAGAATAGCTGCTACTTGCCACCTTTCCCAAGAAGTTGAACGCTTTTTGATACAAAGATCTAGAAACAGACGAGTAGATACGCCTGGCCGGGTGGGGAGGCCTTGATAAAGATGAACAGAACGAACGAGAGAGACCGCACAGAGTCAAGTGCTTCTTCCTGATACTTATTCAGTCTTCCACTGTCGAGAGGGTTCAATTGCTGGAGGTCGAATTGAGAAAAAATATACAACTGAAGAAGAAAGACGAGGACAACCATGCTTGAGTAAGGCTCTATGTAGGCATCGTGGTGTCTGTACTCCACGCGATGCGACAATACCGATTCTCATGAAGCTTGACTTAGTACTGTGGGCATTGTTGTAGAAAGCAAGCCGATCCCGAGCTTACCGATCCCCGGACTCCGATTTTACCTATCCCGACTTTACCTATGCCGACTCTTTATTCAGCGCCACCCCGACGTGTACTTAGTAAAACTTTAGAATACTCTAGAACATTTTCCACTGCTATAAAAGCCTCATATTTTGTACTGTAGACTAGACAGAATTGTATCTTTCTTCTGCCCAAACACTACTGCTGCTAACAGGCATTTGTCTCTGCGGTCCGTGTCCCACACTATCTGTAGCGGTAGGTGTGCACTTTTTTGGTTGATTTTTGGTGTTTGCAATTCGGCAGAGAGGTCTCGCGGATGGACGTGTCAGCCAATGGCACCTCCAGTCTCAGAATGCACCAGCAACTTTAGATCTCGCCACGCTACGAGACCCACATATGTCGGCGTCACAGCTCTCATCGCCTCCAGACGCGATCCCGCCAGGGATCAGATTGTTCTCAGAATCGTCGGATGTATCAGTGGCCAACAACGATAAATACGATGATGGATATGACACGACCCAATATTAACAAATACAGAAGTTGTCAATGGAGTGGAAATATGATGTCTATGTATCAGATGTTGTGGAAGCACGATTATCAGTGATTACAGTAGAGGTGGCGCATTACAGGATCTCCTCGACATTTACGATCGGCCTGCGCGAGTCTGAACATTCGAGGCGTCGAGGCACGCCGGGCAGTAGGCGTTAATATGAGGACCTTGACATACTAATTGAGAAAGACAACGGCAAACGAAAGGAAGACATACTGTATTGTTCCGGGAACTTCTTGCTACACGGGTTTCAGGTCAATGGCGGCCAAACGCAGCGGGTAAATGGCTTACGATTGAGCACAAGTCTTGCGGCACTGAGGTGGCTTGCAGCTGGCAGGATGGAAGAGACTGAACCGGCAGTGTCTCGATTCACATCGAATCTGATATAGGGTGAGAAGAAGGGTAAGCGATGAAGATAAAGGGCTCTTACAAGTTCGTCAGGCTGTAACAGAAAGGAATGTGAGTGGGAAAGTAGGAGATTATTGGCTGAAATGCATACAAGACTTATTCCGTGGCCACACTTGGTGTAGACGTTAAGAACCCTAGAACAAAACCGAAGGTGAGAACTCGAGTGAGAAGCCCGATTGAAAACGCACTGGCGAAGGCGGCACATGGTGACTTCGGTAGTGTAGAATCGAAAACAATAAAATCGAGTAGAGAATGCGCGGAGACAAGGCGGGGAATGAGATAGGGACGGCATTAACGACTCGAGGGCTTTATGCGATAGCAGTTCCTCAGAATAGACTACGTATGTAACACAAACCCTCCCGGCGTGTGTGTGACATGTTGGTTTGAACGACGACTGACAGACGAATAACCATCCCGACGCATATCCTTTCGAGCGCTCCGTCGCGTGTCGGGAATTGATTACCGCGTGGGAGATCAAACAATGTAATGTGTGCGTCATGAAGTGAGTCCACTATCCTTGTTCGGCGCATGCTAGTCCTGTGCTAGTCGGCTTTTGATGCTCTTAGTGTCTGTTCGTTTGAACCAAGAGAACCGGAAGTCAAGGCGAAGGGATGTAGAGAGCCAAGGTATCTCGATTTCGCCGGAGAGACGAATTCCGTTTCGTTTCGTTTCGGTCAGCGTTTGTTGGCGACTCCCGTCGTTCGGATAATTACACGTCAGTTTCAGGCAATCCGTCGGGGGCGCTACAAACCTCCTTCCGGTTGACCCTGCGCATTATGGGTCCACATCGCGTATCAGCGATGCATGAGTCGTTATGTACGAGGTTGACAGCGCGAGGTGGGTTATGATGATGTCTCCTCAAGTTGGAGGATCAGCATCATGATGCTTGAAAAGGTGGGGGGGCCTCAGCCATCCTGGCTATGGAACCGAAAGGGAAACGTTCGAGTGAAAGGTTACAGTTGAATCCGATGCGTGGGTCGCGCGTTTGAGGTAAGCGGGTCAACCTCTTTGCCGTATGTATGGGTAGAGGAGAGATGTGAGCAGACGCGCTGCGAGACGCTATTTTCGGGAGCAAGTGACGGCCGCGGAGGGTATTGCTAGACGACGCGACCCGAAAAGCGTCTTGTAGGTTCGGGATAGTCAAAGTCAAACAATTAAAAGGAAGTTGTGGGTTTCTGCATCGAAATTGCCCGTTATCGTCACGAAACTTCCGTCAGGACGAAAGGGAGTGGAGGAGCAACGACTTGTTGCCCACAGTGAAAGAGCTTAGTCCACAAGAAGAGAGTACCAGAGCAAGTTACGTACCTGATCGTTGTTGCCGGTGGCAGAGGCCGCCCTGCCTTCCCCATATGGAGTACTTACGCTCTGCTTTTGAGTGTGTCGGCCCGTCTTCTAAGCAGCTTTGCTTTCACTCTCATCACAAAACTCCTTGGTGAAAGTTGGGTACTGAGCAGAAATTCAGATGATTCTTACATACTTACGTAATATAGTAAATCGTCCGATATGGTGTAACGGCTAACATTGCCGCCTTTCATGCACGCGAATAAGTAGCTGAGTGTTTGGTACGCGGCAGCTCGGGGTTCGATTCCCCGTATCGGAACCTCGGTTGTTGCGTATGACCTTTTGCAAAGCGTAGTGATGTTAAATTTTAGTCAGATTTTAGTCCATCGTAGATTCGTCTGAAGTGCCTGGACCTGCTGAGCCGCCTAGTAACATGCGAGGTTTGAACCGTTACTAATAACTGTTTTGATACGGCCATGTGATGTGGCGCAGCGGCGCGCCTCCCTCATCCCGCTTTGCCCCACCAGTGAGCCGCCATTTCTCAGTGTTGGCAAGCCATCACGTGAAATATCACATTCCAGTATCCAAACTTACCTTAGTACTGAATCCCCCCCTCCCCCATTTCAATACTGTATCAATTCTGTTAATACAGTAGGAGTTTACTGTACCACCCTATACTATCAAAACATCCAGCCCACCCTGGTAATATAAGCAACTGTTACTTACATACTCCTCATGGATGGGGTATTGAAACAACAGCTCTAAGACTGCTGCATGAGATTGCCAGTGTTCTGTTGATCTACCACCTTATCCTCCATGACAGATTAATACTCAGTGCTCTCCGAGTTCAACATTTATCAACCCCAAACTTTATTGTATCTTGCAAGTCGGTGGTGTATTGTACAATGTGAAGTTGTATCCACTCGAAGTAGCCCGTGTAGTTAAACAAAGAGGCGCTAATAATCGTAGAAGCCCTTCCCACTCTTTTTACCATACCACCCGGCATCAACCATCCTCTCCAGTAAAATGCTAGGTCGGTACTTCGAGTCCCGGGTGCCCTCATACAAGGTTTGTTGAATCGCTAGGCATGTATCAAGCCCGATGCTGAAAAAAGGTAAATAAGATATCTCTGTCAACTCCGCATAGTGACAGCAAATGGGCAATGTTGTCGGATTACAACCTCCGCTTTCCAAGAAACGGTCCGAGCGACAATACCACGGAATTATGCCAAAGGGAGGTAAGAGACTAGACTCACAAATCGGCAAGTTGCAGTGGTCCCATGGGATGATTCATTCCAAGTTTGAGAGTAGTGTCAATATCATCTCTTGTGGCGGTTCCCTAAGATGCTTCTTAGAATGACTAGTGAGAACAGGGATTGAGGGAGGGACCTTCTCAAGACACATAATAGCCTGTGGAACTAGGTCAAGAGTTGGCAGGCAAGCGAATCTACTCTCATACCTCATTGATGAATGGCATTAGTAGCGCGTTAGACACGAAACCAGGAACATCTTTGGACACAGTGACGGTCTTTCCGGCTGCTACGGCGAATGCTCGGGCACGATCCAGAGTATCTTGGGAAGTTTGGAGTGCAGAGATCAGTTCAACAAGTTTCTGAAAGAGAGAGTTGGCCAAGAAGTCGATGATGAGACGCGACAGACCATAACGGGGACTGGGTTGAAGAAGTGAAGCCCTTGAAGAATGATTAGAGCTTGAAGTCATCAACGCGTGTATCAAACTTACCAACGACGCGTCCAGCACTCTTCTTGCCTTCTTCGCTGGCGGCGCTGACACCCTCGGGTATGGCCGCTGCTGCAATCTTGGTGATACTAATAGAGCTCGTGTTTGACGCCAGGATGGCGCTCGGAGATAATTCTTTGGTGAACGAAGCAAAGATAGATTCCTTGAGGGCAAGGTTCTCTGACACCGCCTGTTCGAGTAAGTTGCGCTGGCTCCGAGTTTACGGCAAGAACGTACTTCTACAACCATGTCGACATCGCGGAATCCCTTGATATCACTGACAGGCGTAATTCTGTCCTTTGCCTCTTTTGCCTCCTCGCTCGTTATGCGGCCTTTTGACACGTCTTTTTCCAGGAGTTTGTCGGCAAACGCGAGCCCTTTTGTTACTTGGTCCTGCGACCGGTCGTGGAGCAGGACGGGTACCTTTGCTCGCAAGGCCGACACGAAGGCTATCCCTAAGCCCATCTGGCCTGCACCTAAGACGCCCAGTCTCCGGATTCCATGGCTGATCATCGTCGTGGTCGGTGGTCAAGTTGAATTCACGTGAAACCCCCGCTAACCGAGTCTGGGGTCGACGAGATGACATCACCGTCTACGACTTCTCTTGGATCCACCTCCACTGGGCTACTCTCCACCATGACTAGCACGCTCCCTCCGCTCTTGCAGGCTGTATCAGGCGCCATCGGTAGCGCGTCAGCGAACGCCCTTACCTACCCTTTGGATCTGGTCACAACGCGCTTACAACTTCGGCCACCATCGACCAAGAAGACGTCGGGCGTCATTGCCGCCAACAGGATCATCCAGCATATCGTCAGTCGCTACGGAATATCGGCGCTTTACGATGGTCTTTCGACAGACACCTCTGCTACACTGCTCTCCAAGTATACCATTTCATCAGCTTCACACAGCGAAACTAATTCTCCAACAGTTTCTTCTACTTCTACGTCTACTCTTATCTTCGAAATCTCATGCTTCGTTATCGAAAGGCCAAATCGTCTCTCTCTCTGGGGAACGAGCTCTTACTTGGGTTTGTTGCCGGTGTCGCATCCCGTGCTATCTCCATGCCTCTCAATCTTATCACCCTGCGGCTGCAGACCGAAAAGCAAGAAGCCGCAGATGACGACGAGGACGAGATTCCCGATTCTAGACCTCCGGCTACAGACGTGTTGTCAGTTATAAAGCTCATTTACTCTGAACGAGGACTACTTGGTTTCTGGCGCGGTATGTCCTTCGTACATGAACGATACGTCCAATAACTTCGAGTAGGATTTGAGACAACTATACTGCTTTCCCTCAATCCGTCGATAACCCTCGCGTTCTTCCAGTTTCTTCGCCGCCTCAAGCGTTCTAATTCACTCAAACCGTCTCCAGAGGAAGCTTTTGTAGGTGGCGCCATATCTAACTCGATCGGTACGCGTGCCCCTAGTGTCAATTTGCTGGACTCACACCACCCCGGTAGCCATCGCGCTTTTGTATCCCCTCATACTCGCAAAGACGCGTCTTCAGGCGGGCAGCAGACAGTCTAATCTAGTGACCGTACTCGACCACGCATCAAGATCACGCACGTTATATCAAGGTCTAGACATGCAGATTGTGAAAGGTTTTCTTAGCCAGGGCGTGACATTCTTGGTAAAAGAGAGGTATGTCGTACCATACATAATGTGTGCCAAGCTGACAGTATGTTTTTCAGAATAGAGCAGGCAGTGGTCAATATGTATCTGCAGAGAAGAAGCCGGATGGCCGCGAGATGAACACTTCGGACCATTTTAATTTAACAGTCATGTACGTGCGCGTTGAAACTCGATTGTAATTCGATCGTTTTGTGCAATAAGTGTATCGGCTTCAGCACTGATTCGTCCCGTTCAGTGCTATGGAGTCCAGTCTCGTTAAGGGTTCTCGAATCATCTCTGTCAAAGCCCGATGCGTCGGATTAGATCGCGAGCCCTGTGCAGGATTCACAAGACCCTTGTTTGGAAGGCGGAATGGAAGCCTACGTAGCCGAGTGCCTAAACAGTATTCTGCTGAGGCTTGCAGATAGGATTCTGGTGGTTGCAGTTTCCCTACAGTACGCGCAGCTACATCTTCATAAATGGCTTACTCAAACGGGGTTGAAATTTCATAGGACGCTATGAAAGGGTGGTCTCCCAAATGTCGAAATCTCCAGCACCTCATGGAACGCGAGCTAACGCGTTACGCGACGCAGTCTGAAGAACAACTGAAGAAGCTGCCCAGAGTCTCGTCCAGATTGCCGAGCGCATCAAAGAACCCGATCGTCTATTTCTAATTATATCGACTACGGAAAAAATCCAGGCATAAAAGTAGCTGCGCGCGTAACAATTTCCAACCCTTCCCTCTTCCCTCCCACCTCTACCTGTAGAAAATCCCGTCTTTCCTTTCGTCATGTTCGCCCGCACACTCGTTTTATCGCTCATTGCAGCGCTCGCCACAACCGTACTTGCTCATGAGACGAACGCTGACCGGTTCGCTCGCGGACTGACGCCTCTCCGCCCCCGACGACTCTTTACGTCTGGACATCATGTCGGTACGTGGCTCTGTTTTTTTCTAGGGGTTTCTCAGACTAAACGCGGTCCCTTTTTCTAGCCAGGACTTTGCCTTCTGGAGTTGCATGGTTAGCTTATCTTCTCGTGTCCCTGCGCGTCTAAAACGAAATCATCAGCTCCAACGACGCTCTGGAGGGTTACATTGCTCTCCGCTACACCAGTGGTGACGGTCTCCTGGGATACTTCAACGACGACGCCAGCTCGTGCAGCTCGGATTCTAGCAAGGCGGCTAAATTTGAATATCCTGACGGCTGTGACACCAAGACTTTCATTAAGCGCTTCGGCGTCGTGCGTCATCTCTCCTTGTCATACCTGCGCAGCTGTGCTGAAGGATGTTCTGCAGAACCTCTACATCGGTGCCGTCGCCCGGTCCGTCAATGTTGTCAAGTCTGTGGTCTCCGATGTCTCCAAACTTATCTTTGGACGATCAGAGTCGTCGTCTGATGAGTTCTGCTTCACTGGATCTAAGATGGTGTCAGAACTCGGTGAGCAACTTTACTACCCTCAGAGATGATAGCTGCTGACTGTCTGTAGTCACGAAGAAGACTGAAGTAGATTCGTCCTTTGTCGAGACTAGCGCGTTCAAGATCGCGTCGTCTACGCACAAGATTACCCAATGCTGGGAGGAGGACGAGGAGGAATACGACCTGAGCCCCATCGCATGCTTTGGCGCTAATGGTGCTGTCAGCGTGCAGTGGGTAAAAGACCCCTCTTCGGTCACTGCTTCCATCATGGCCTCTGTTTGCCCTTCGGGAATTAACGTCGAAGTGGTGAGATTCTTTACTTCGGCGTGGTGTCAATATCTCCATACTGATATGCTCTTGCGTAGTACCTCCGCTTCGAGTGTGCTCTGATCTAATTCATAAGTCTGCGCCACAACTCACACCCATAGACTTTTTTTACTACAATATCTGATTTGGGACTTCGTCGTTGACACCAACCAACCTCCACTAGAGATCACATTCCTTTATGCCACCCTCACTGTTTTGCTACTAGTTACTACTACAATGGTGTAATCCTTTTACTGGGTCAGAGGTGCGGCTCTACTCTGTTTCGTTCTCGCCCTCAATTTATGTTACCATTAAACCTTGAATGCTCCGCTACTGTGGGGATGGGATGTTCTTCCGCGTCTTCTCTGCATGTATCCTGGGGCCTCATTGAATTGAGTATGCGAATCAGTACCCCAAAGGATACAATCTAGCTCGTCTCCGTGTACCATTGAATTACGAATGTAATCCCAACCCGTATACGACGCGACGGCCTTCAAGCTTCAAAGAGAGTACCTCAGAGGAACGAACTGTCGACGGGCACCTTTGGGCAATTGTATTACACACGTTGTATACCAAAAGTCTGACTATATGTAACCATCTTATTACTATATCATGCCCTTTGAATGGACTGCTGGATGGATACGCATGGCTTCTGGTACAACTCGGAAAGGTTTTTCAATGGTGGAGGAATTCTATGTATACTGTCAGCTCGTGGTTCTAAACCTTGAGCAGATAGCATCCGCCTTACCCGGGAAGCTTCAATTGGGCGGCGCCGACCGACGCAGCGGTATGTCACATAATTACTGTACGTTGCCGAGATGCGTGCAATCTGAAGATCCATATGTTCAAATTGTGGCGGGGACAGAATGGGGCGAGTTTAGGTTTACGACTGTATTCCACTCCACCATTTACGGAAATGATTGAGTCACCCATTCGACAGTATTGAGTACGCGTCTGATGAGGTGTACGAGAAGATGTGGTTATTGCTGGGAGTTGTTCGCTGGAGCCTTTGTTGCACCTGACAAACTTTATTCGGGTCGGTGGTGTTGAGAAAGTATGGACTACCCCACTGTCAAAGTTACAAGTTTTCCCATCGCACCGTCCAGAGGCGAACATCGAGGATGATTTTTTGAAAGTTGTCCAGTGCGAACGAGTTTTGGTAGCAGCCCAGAGATGCATCGTGTATGAAATCAGTCTCTCCGCGGATCCCGCCGATCCGTACCAGCCCAGGGGATCTAATCACGGTCTAAAACAATCTATACATCCACAAGCTTGAGATAAAGCGGTAGAGGACACCCCGAACTGGCTGGAAAGAGGGATGTTGGTTGGCATCTTCAATGGTGCCAACGCAGCCAATAGAAAAAGCTTTTTGAGCGTTGACTTCATTAAATTTGGAGGCGTGTACAGTATAGACGGATCCAATGAACCACACGTAGCACTCGTGGCGACCCTTGGCGTTGAATCAGAATTTCAAAGTCCGCGGTGCCTAAATGTAGCTTCCTCATTTGGAAGCAATCGTTTACCAAACGCCTCTACTTACTTGACGGAGACAACGGTCTTTGGACGGCAAAGGCCTTTTCCTGGACGATATTAGTGGCTAGAGTGGCGCCGTCCATTCAGAATTTCTGGGGGGGTGGCAAGGTGGTATTCTCTATTCCATTCGTGTCCGCGCACGGTATATAAAGAGGGGTTCATTACACCCGTTCTTCGGTCTGTTGACTTTCGACATGGCCAACGACGCTCCCTTCGACTTTACCGACCGCAAGGCTGTCAATGCCGCCCTGGAACCCCATCTACACGCGGAGCTGGCTGGCGCTGTAAAGGGCCCGGTGTACCTCAGAGGAAGCTCCCAGTGAGTGCTATACCGCCTGGATCTGTCGCGATACTCACCCAGCTGCGCCAGGTTTCCCGAATTCACGACCATGTTCAACGGGAACGTGACGACGGCCGCCAAAGCTGTAGTGTTGCCTATGGACGCAAAGGACGTTAGCTCGTACGTCTCACTCGCAGGTTCTTAGACGTATATCAATGGTCGTTCAGAATCATCACGTTTTGTTTGAAGCACTCACTTTCGCCTTCGGTCAAGGCTGGTGGATTTGGTGTTTCTGGCTGGGCTGTTGGTGGAGACATTGTCATTGACCTCTGCCGGATTGCGGACACTGACATCGAGGTCCCAGCCAAAGATGGGTCATACACTGGATTAGCTGACATGTGTCCAGCTGGAAGTAAAGGAAAACAAGTCATCAGTGGTAAGCGGCGTAGGGAAGACGAAGAGACACCAGTATTGGGCAGATACCATCTGGCATCTGCCGCTGTCCAGAACTTTCTCAAACCCTCTGCGCTTCGACGTAGGATTGATGAGGAAGGGTCGTCGGTACCGTCCGAGAGAGACGATCCCAATAGTCCTCCACACATCGGCGATCCCGGGCGGAGCAGAGTGTTTGATGACCCGCCTTCTAGCGCGTCCGCAACCGCGTCGTCCTCTCTCAATCCTCCGTCTGTGCCACCCTCGACGAGCGTGTCTTTTGGCGCGGCGGGATCCTCAAGCATTTACAACCTTCCACCAGCACCTTCGCAGCTTTACGCTGCACCACAGTCCGATGGGGATCCCTTTGGATATATAAACAGTGGACCCGCCCCGGTTCAGGATGTTATTGCGAGCCATACACCAAGCTCGGCGATCACGTCTTGGTCCTCGGGCGTTCCCTTGCCCAGCCCGTTTGCGATGGGTCCACGCGTAGCATTCTCGTCAGCCCAAGTCAACATTATGGCGCCCCCAACGCCTATCTATCCCCATGTCTATGTGACCTTTGGCTCTGGGATGCGTCAGAAGCAAATCGATATTTTCACCTCGGAGAATCCTGTCGAGGCAAAGTCAGTTTCGGGAGGACATGCGACGATACCTTATCACATTCCTTTGTACGTTTGCAGGCCGAGTGTTTTTGTGACGTGTCTGATCTACCTTCTGTAGCGCTGCTCATCCAGTTGGGTCGTCTATCATGATTCTTGGTGGTTTCGGCTTTTTGGGTCGTCTCCATGGATTGAGTGTTGACAACCTTTGTGAAGTCGAAATGGTTTTGGCGGATGGAAGCATAGTCATCGTCAACGAAGATTCCCATCCTGGTCAGTATTCTTATGGTCTTTTCCCCCGGTCTTAACCCCTTTGCTAGATCTTTGGTGGGCCGTTCGAGGCGCAGGACCGGCGTTTGGTATCGCAACCAGATATAAAGCGAAGGCTTTCCCGGTGCCGCATGTCTTCGCTGGAAACATCATTTAGCGAGTATTATCAGCACTGAAGCTATACTTTCCCTGACCGATTTCTGTAGCCGGTTCCATCCTGCTACTGCAGCTTCGCTGATTAAACATTTCCGTGACTGCGTTAAAGGCGCCCCGCGCGAGTTGTACGCCAATGTCCTCTTGACTGCGGGACCTGAAGGCAAGGACTCGCTGGTCGTGATCCAGATGTGCTATGTCGGCACCAAGGAGAAGGGACAGGAGTTCCTTGCAGCGATATCCTCCTGGACAGGCGAAACGTGCCTGCTGAACGAAGTCCATGAGAAGAGCTTCTTACATCAACAGGATAGTGTTGCACAGGTTCTGCGAGCCAAAGGTAAAGTCGCCGAAGTCTTCCTCGTCTAGGCATCGCTAACGTACGCTGTACAGCCGGCCGTCAGTGGTTTATCCGCTCGGCTCTTATCACTTCCTTACCAGACGATGTGGTTCATGATACTGTTCTTCAATTTGCGAATACTCCCATCGGCTGCAGTACGTATATGATAGACGTACCTCTTTAATTGAGTCTAACTTTGGTCGTTTGAATAGCGTGGCTATTCGAGTTGACCGGAGGACGAATTGCTGACATCGAGGGTGCATGTATCCCAAAGGCGCAGCGTCAAGCTTTGTTCACCATTGCTGCCCTCCATCAGTGGGAGATGGGTGTTGATGATCCAAGATGTATTGCGTCCGCGGAAGAGGTGGGGGTTTCGGTATTCCGCTTCCAGTGACAGTTTGACATTTCCGATAGTGGATTGCTAACACTTTAGGCCCTCACCAGACAGGTGGGCCGTTGCCCAGCGTGAGTTGTTTTTAGGTCAACGTCGCCTAATTTGGAGCTGACGCTTTTTATAGTTCCTGGGTCGGCATGAGGCGCCTTCAAGAATCATGGCGTGCTACGGTGAAGAGAACTTTGAGCGTCTGAAAGAGATTAAGAAGAAGTATGACCCTCATAACATGTTCGCGAACAGTCTGTGGCCGGTCGATACGGCTGGTGAGCCATTTTTGCGCGAGCCTGGTACGCCAGAGCCTTAGAACACTGAACATTGTATCGATAGTTGGGATTTGTGTTGTATCTTCAAATTGGGCTTTTGTGTTGAGTCGATTTATCGTACACTTGTCTGTAAGAGTTGTTATCCGATAAGTGGTCTTTCGAGCATGAGCGGCTTCTGATCCACTCGTGCCTGCGGCAAATATAGAAAGACGCCGAGGCCCGAAATTGCTTCTGCTGGGCTGTGATTGGTTGGAGGCTGTGGAGGGGCTAATTTTGAATTGTTTTCGACGAGATTAAAGGACTTTGCTTTCGACCACCATGTCGACGAACGGTCAATCAACACGACCGCCTTTGGACTCGGCAGCCTCGACGGTGTCGGTGAGTTCGTTGCGAGGCACACCTAGCGGGGCCATGACACCTAGAAGCATCTCCGAAGGCGAAGGGTTAATCGATGTCGAGAGGAACGATAGGCAATATGGAACCCTTCCAGAGGGTACTAATTCCCTTCTTTTTCTGTCAACGCTGTCCTAAACCTCGCCTTCTTAGGGAGTACCTTGCACCAGAGATCCAAGTTTAAGAAACGGGTCAAATACTATGTTCCTGGGACTTCCTGGATCCCAGATTATACATTGTCATCGTGCGTGGGGGCCTGATGGCTGCATGGCTTCCTGCTCACCTCCTCCAGGCTAGGAGGCGATGTCCTCGCTGGCCTCACCGTTGCCAGCATGCTGATACCACAATCCGTCAGTTACGCATCCTCCCTTGCCAAGTTGACTCCGACTACGGGCTTGGTACGTTTCATCCGGAAGCCGCGTTTTAATCCAAGAAGACTTACCAAGCGATCTAGTTCGCCGCGTCCATTCCTGGCATCATCTACGCTTTCCTCGGCACCTCTCGTCAACTAAATGTCGCTCCCGAAGCTGCACTTAGTCTATTATTGGGACAGGCCGTGGACGATATTCGACACGACTTTAGCGACCCACATGGCGACGATGGCGATGCTCTTGGGCTTCACGTCGCGACTATAATCACTGTACAGGTATGTCGGCCGGATCATGAATGTCGCAATAATCGAATTCGCTTGCAAGTGCTTATTCAGTGTTTTTTCTTGAACTTGGAGGGAATTGGGCGATTGACTGCTGCATAATTCCCTCTGATTCCCCAACTTGGAGAAAACCTGAACAAGCACTGACAATGCAACTTTCTGCCACATGATCGTGACCTTCCAATGCTGAAGACTATCTAGGCTGGCCTGTTTTCGTTCTTTCTTGGACTCTTTCGGTTAGGGTTTATTGACGTGGTGCTGAGCCGCGCCCTCTTACGAGGTTTCATCACAGCAATCGCTGTTGTTATATCTATGTGAGTTCATTCTTTGCCCATAGTTTCATGATCTGACACCTTCCAAGTGAACAACTGATTCCTATGCTGGGTCTGACAGCCCTAGAACACCTGGTGCATCCGGAAACAACATGGGCCAAATTCACATTTATAGTGGAGAATCTGCCCAACATGAACAAGAATACCGCTGCGATCAGTTTCGGTGCATTGTTCGTCTTGATATTCTTTCGAACAGTCAAACGCCGATTCGTCAAGTACTGGTGGATATATCGTATTCCTGAGGTGCTGGTCGTAGTTGTCCTGTCTACAGTCCTGTCATCACAGCTTAGGTGGGATGAGGACGGGGTCGACATTCTCGGCTCCGTGAACGTCAGCACCGGTGGTTCGTTTTTACGGTTCCCCTTCCGCTCGTCCAACGTACGGTATTTGAGGCGCACAACTTCCACTGCCGTTATGATTTCAGTCATCGGATACCTCGACAGCATTGTCGCCGCGAAGCAAAGTGGAGCTCGGTTCGGGTACTCGATCAGTCCCAACCGTGAATTGGTGGCGCTTGGGGCGAGTAACATTGTCGGGTCGTTTATTCCCGGCACGTTGCCGGCTTATGGCTCGATAACAAGGTATTTTTGCTGTTCATTTCCGCATTGTCATCTAAATTATTTTCAGAACGAGGATCAACGGAGATGTGGGCGGTAGAACACAG
>QLPD01005042.1:0-13622 GCA_003314085.1 Hymenopellis raphanipes
GGTTATCCTAGCTCCGAGAACACTTGGGAGCCAGCGTCCAACTTTAACGCTTGGGCGACAAGTCTTCCAAAGAATACGGCATTTCGTGCACACTGACTCTGCACACTGGTTTCGTCAGAGAAGCTCTTGTCGGCCGCGAAGCTAATGCTATTCTCGAAGAGGCGGGGCTGGGCTATCCACCAAGATTAGGAAATCCTAGGAATGCATTTACCCACGACGACGTACGGTGTGGTCGACCCGTCGTCGAGGACTCGGAAGAAATTTTGCCTACTGGAGAGAAAGAGATTTTCTGAGATTTCCCCATTGCGCGAGATGACAGATGGACGACGCAGGTAGCAGCGCTGTAAAACCAGAGAGAATAGCTAGCTTTGATGATGCTTTGAAACTCGTTGTTGAGTTTGGATCCCTAGTGAGAAATGCGTCTTCAAGATGGTCATCTAGATTTTGTACACCGCTCGTCGTACTACTAATACTAGTCAGTCAGAATCGAGGTGCCATGACGTCCGGTGTCATCGGGGGAGAGCAAGTTGAGGAAAATAAATTCGTAATCAAGAAGAGAGGAGGAAGTAGGTGCAAAAATACGCGTCATCGCTTGACAAGCACAGCGTGACGAATGTGGCGGAACTTTCGAGATGATTCCGTGACGCTGACAAACAAGCTGATACACCCCTTTGGCTCCGCCTCCAAGGACACGCGTCTTGGGGGGAACGCGTAAGCGCCCTCTTTTGCTATATAACCACCGCCCTCTTTGCACTACCTGCATAATTTTCTATGGCGTCGGAACGAGACGAACAGCTACTCTCCGTCGGCAAGCAGTGCTCCCACCCAAGCTGCCTGCTCGTCGACTTTCTACCCTTCAAATGCCAGCACTGCGCCGAAGCCTTTTGTCAAGAACATTTCCTAGCCAAGGACCACAGCTGCCCGAGCTATGATGAGACGAAGCACAACCGCATAGCGCCGCACTGTACGTGTCGACTTGGTTGTTGAATGCTCAAATTCATTCATTTTCATTAGGTCCGTTGTGCAATGAGCCAGTCGCTATACCTCCAGGACAAGACCCCAATATCCGGATGGATACCCATCTGACGACGGAATGCACGGTGATGACGGGCAGGGCGAAGCAAAAGTCCAAGCCCGTCTGCCAGAGTGCGCGGTGCGGCAAGGTTCTCTATTCTCCCATACGCTGTGATGTGCGTTTCCTATTTCTCTGTTATCAATCTACCCCAAGCCAAGCCTGACTGGTATTTTGTGTAGAAATGCCACAAGCAATTCTGCCCTTCCCACCGCTTCCCGAGCGACCACCGCTGCTCGCCCGCACCCGTCGCGCAGTCCAGCCGGCTGTTGAACCTCTCCGCGCCCAGCAT
Organism: Hymenopellis raphanipes; assembly: GCA_003314085.1. Classification (NCBI taxonomy): domain Eukaryota; kingdom Fungi; phylum Basidiomycota; class Agaricomycetes; order Agaricales; family Physalacriaceae; genus Hymenopellis; species Hymenopellis raphanipes. The sequence goes on from QLPD01005042.1 coordinate 1,365, forward strand.
CAACACCAAGGCGCTCAACGCCAAAGCGTCCGCTGCTACCGATGCGGTCAAGAAGCATATTCCCACTTCCCTACCCAAGCCCAAGCCCCAACCAGCTCCGTCGTCGTCCTCGTCAAACACTAAACCCGCTCTTTTCTCCAAAACAGACCGGTGAGCACGTTCTTTTGCTCAAGCCAAGTATCCACTCATGACGCGGCAGCGCTTCTCCTGAACCCATTATTCTTGTCACTGTCCCATCTCAATCTGCAACGAAACCTGCTGATGATAATAACAAACCCGAACCTGCGATCCGACCTAATGCTTATGCCCCACCTCCGATTTTCGGAAATGCTTGATTCCTTGATTGCCCCCATCCATTGTATCGATAATATTTTTTCATTGTATTCGTATATTTAGACGTGCGAGAGCGGAGAGGGAGAGCAGGAAGAAGGCGTTGCAGGCGCGTGCGAAGAAGGGCGTAAGTCGTGTTTCTGTTTTGGTTTATAGTGTGCTGATGTGTGGATAGTTGTTGTCTGAGGAGGAAAAGGCGTTTCTTGCAGCAGAGGAGGCGGCGGATGCGAACAAGAAGGACGATTGTGTTGTTATGTAGCGCTTACTTTCGTTGATACTATCTTCCACACCGTTAATGCTATTCGTGCTATCGACATAACTTCAGCTTGTACAATACGCTTAGTTAGCGCCCGGCAAATGCCGATAAACCCTTATGAACTCACCACCATTTTCATGCTAACCCTCAGTTGGCGATGGTGCATCCTCCGCAGAGCGCGTCGCTTCTCCACCGCCGCCGCGGATGTCGACAAATCTACATTCCGCCTCGTCCGGATTCACGGCCTGCCTACAGGTTATAACCTTTCAGAGGTGGTCAAAGCAGCGGGATGCGCGCCCATCCAGCAGGTGATACCCGCGGAGAACCACGTCTGCCTGAGATTCTACTCGTGGACGCAGGCCGTGGCGTGTGCCAGACACCCGATCAAATTGGAGGGGGAGGGCGGGCGCGGGTATCCGGTTGAGTTGGATAAGACTCTGAGCTCTGAGGGGGACCTTGTCGGCGCGGACGTTGTAGCGCGCCTGGGTGCTTTGTATGCGCACCGGTCGTTGGAGGTCTATTTTGACGCGGGGACGCAGGCGCTGACGGCGCAGAACATCGAGCAGGGCCTCGCGGCTGCTGGGCCTCTGGAGTTTTGTCGGCCGTTTCGGACGAATGGCGGGCGGGTCGGTGCGAATATCGCGTTTCTGGATGAGAAGGATGCTGTGCGTGTCCCCTTCCCCTTCCACTCCCCCTTCCTTGCTTCCCGTTATTTCTTTTCTGTTGAACTGAAGTGGTTGTTGTTGTTTTGTAGTTTTACTATTCGACGCTAAGAAAAGCGATCCCGGGATTCAAATGGGCGACGTGTGCGTTTATGAGCTTTTTTCCAAAGAAAATCGCCAAGCTACGACGCGTCTGCATCACCGATGTTCCTACTGAGGATGCGGCGGCGCTCGCGGAGCAGGTGGAGGCAATCCCTGTGACCAAGGCCCCGCTCGGGGAGTGTATCACGTATATGGGACATGCGAGGGATACGATGGTGTGTCTTCCCCACTCTCTTCTCTTCTCCTCCTCCTCATTCGAGTCTAATAATGCTATCAAGACCATCGACTTCCGCCATCCGTACCAAGCAGCCCACTTTTACCGCCGCTTCCCGGCCCATGTAGACGGGCTCACGCTGCGCATCATGCCGATGCAGACGACGGACTACCCCATGTCCCTCGCGATGAACGCCGGCGCGGGGCGCACCGTCCGCCTGCACTTTGACGCTACCACCAGCACCCTCGCATCGCTCCAAAGGCACTTTGAAGACTTTGGCGCGTTTGATGCGAAAATCGAGGAGTGAGTCGCAAGGTGTCCCTCTTTTCGTAATAACCCCCTACTGACATGATGTAGGAACAACCGCGTCCTGCTGCGATTCCACTCTGTATACGCCGCGTGCAAGGCCGTGCATCGCATGACGCAGGGGGACCACGGGCTCCCGCCAAAGTATACGGGCGTGCTGGTGTCGTTTGCGGTGCGGGAGAGGGATTGTATTCAGAGGACGAGGCCTGTGCCGATAAAGGCGACGGTGTTTGGTTGGAAGAAGCCGTATTCGTGGACGCTTTTGGAATAAAAATCATGATAACCGTTGCACGTCGCTTTGAAAGGAACTTATTAACTGAGCGGTAACGTCTCTCCCACAGATCCCTTGCATTCAATGAGTAACGGTCGTCTTCTGTAAGTCTTATTCGTTCATATTCGGATCTGTTATAACAATACAGTAGGTTAGAGACGCTGAACCTTGGGAGTTCTCGACAATCTCACGAGTTAACAATAGTCATCTCCAGCAATCTGTGTGAAGATGCGCCATCGACAATGAGCGTATGTTGCTTTACTTTGCTTTATTACATCTACATATGAAATCATGTGCTCAAAAAGCAAAGCAGCTGGGGAATATTTCGCTTCAACCAGATCCACGGCTATGCACACCTCCGATCTCATACGTCGTACCTGTTCACTCGATACACCCTACATTCCTAATAGAAGCGCTTATCTTATGATTGGAGTACCTTTGTCTAATAAACCGTCTGTAGGATTTGGCAAGCTCGGTGAACGTATTGCTCCAACATCAATGCCCCCATAGGACAGGTTCTAATATCCAGACAACTTGACTTGAATCAACCGCTTCATTTCTTAATAACAATCCTCAATCAACTGCGACAATTCCTGACTCTCCACCTTGCCATACGTGCACTCCAACAGCGGGAGCACCTCCACCGGCCTTCTTCCCTCCCTCGTCGCCCGCCTGATATCCTCAGCCATCTTCCTCGCCCTCTCCGAGTCCCCGTCCATCGCCCCTGCTGAATTCTCCTCCAGCTCCCGCAGCTTCTTATCCAACAACGCCACCCGCCCCTTTCCCCACTCGATCTGCATCGCCATCTTCGTATCGCGCCTCTTCAGCTCGCCGTACTTTGGCGAGTGCGGGTTGTACTGCTCGATCATCCGGAGCCGCAGGCTGTTCTTCGCCCGCGCGTCTTCCCAGGTGCGTAAGCGCACACTGAGAGGAGCAAGGGGCTTCTTCTTTTCGGTCTCGGGTGTTGGTGTTGTAGAGGTAGGCGTCTGCTTAGGTGTGCTGTGCTGTACGATATTACCCACGTCCACCAGAACCTCCTCCTCCTCGTCCGGAGGCGCTATACTGTCCGACGACATATCCACGTGTGCCATGATACCACCAAAGATGTAGTCCGCCGTTATCCCGCGCTCGTCGTCGTCGTCTGAATCATGGTCCGATGAGTCTTGGGATGTCCGAACCCGGCGAGACGAACCCGGTGCAGACATGGAAGCCTTCAACGGGGATCCACGTCCAGTTCGTGTCTTGGATTTGGGCTTCGACTGGAGAGCGATCCGGCGTGCGATAGGCGTGGTAGCGCGCGCCTTGCCCTTTCCTTTCAAATCGGGCATAGTGCTCGAACGAACGGGACGCGGCGTCACCACCGGCGAACTGCGAGGCAGCGGTGACGGCGTTCGGAGGATCCTCGACCGCTTCGATGGGCGTTCCTCCGAGGAAGGCGACACAGCAAGACTCCGTTTGTGAGGTTCGTGAGCGGGGGAGGAGAGGGGAGAAGGAAGCTGGGGCTGAGACGAAGACGGCTGCGACTCGAGGACCTCTATGCCAACCTGCGGCGCGAACAGCTTATGCATCGTCCGTTCGCCCTCGTCGTCTATATCAGAGCTCGAGCCATAGCCGTCTCGATCGTCGTCGTCATCACGAGCGACCGGAGTTGTCGGGGCAGGGAACGGGTCGATGATGCCCAGCCATTCCTTCAGAGCCTCCACCTTGCGCCGTTTACCGCGGCCATCTACCCACTTGTTGGCAAGCTCATCGGCGTCACCACCAACGAGGTTCTTCAACGACACGTCGATGCCATCCTCGTCATGCGAGAGGTCTTGAAGTGCTTGCCAATCCGAAAATTGAGTAGATGGTGCGGAACTGTTCCCGCTAAGATAAGGCGAGAACACTTGATGAATGGCGGCCCAATCCAGGTTATCCAGAGTCGGGTCCAAAGTATTCGGTACGATGGTCTTGGGCCTAAACATGGATACCAAGGCCTGCAGTTCGGGTAAAGGGGAATGCCGCGCAAGTGGGACCAGCTGTTAAAGTAAGACCACCAGCAACGAATAGAATGAATGAACTCACTAGACATGTTACGTCTTCGCCCGCCACCAGTCGATTCTTGGTATTGGTCTGGTATGACTTCCACATCTCCCGGTTCATGGTACTGACCGGGTTCACGTAAACGACGCGATTCCCTTTTGTGCTCAAGCTGTCTGGTTTATGCTCCGGTATATCACAGTACTCGCATCGGTCGAAGCGTTCACAGGCGTGGAAGCGGGTAATACTTGGATCTCTAGTACTGATGGATCGAAGGAGAGGTTCTTGCTCAAACTTGCTGAAGAGAGAATGTTTGTATCTGTCTGTATGAATCTGAAAGTAAATAAGCTTCAATCAGATAGAGACGATCCTGAATACCTTGGATCCAAAAGCGCATGCTACCGCAGTAAGAATGTCCTCATATCCCAACGTCCACGCATTCAAGAAGAAATGTGTTGTCTTGGGAAATAAACGCATCAGGGCGATTAGACCAGTTGTGGCGTCTTCCTGAGACCAAAATAAAAATTTGTAAATTGACAAAAAGAATACGGACCTTTGTTGGGACATTGTCTTTCTGGAAAACACAAGCGGTATCGAGATAGATGGCATCAAGTGTCTTCAGAACGCCCGGTGTGGAGCCAGGCGTAGCCAAATAAGGCTTCAGGAATGGATTATGCTTTAGTGATTCGAGGTACCACGGTTCCGCCCTAATGTCGCCGGTGTGCAGGACGTTTCCCTCCGATCCTTCGATGAGGAACCTAAAGTCCTCTGAGTTGGGTGATTAAATAGTAGGCGGAAGACCTACATGACGGAGCCTGGGCAGTGATTGGCGTCAATTAGAGTAACAGTAACCGACCGCTTGTCATCGATCGGTACGGGATATGGCGTGTTGAGTGGTACTACTTTCTGTAGACTCGGATGAGCAAGCGACTCGGTAGCTGATAAGGCGCAAAAACACACCAAAAGATCTTTGGAGCCAGGATAATAGACTGCTCCATCTTCGCCAATCAGCGGATCTATCTTCAAATGGCCGTACGTTCTCTTCTTCTCTGCGCGGAATTCCTGTTCATGTAGATGACGCTCCTTGTACACTTCGTGGCGCAGGATAATTTCCTTGGTGTCATGAGAGCAGATTATCTGCTGGTCAAATGACTTTGCCTGTAAACCAACGACGTGGTCCGAATGTGCGTGCGTCAAGAGATGAAGCTTGGCCTGGTTGTCCTTGATTGTAGTGAACTCGTCGACACGGATGTATGGGTATTCCACGAGGAAAGAGTGGTAGGGCGTTCCGGGAGGCATTATGCACGCTAAATAATCATAATTTAATGATCAAGAGGAGATGATGGTGGTAGCAAAACAAGATGAAATTGCGGTCCCGCCTCACGTGCGCGTGTTTCCCGACGGTGACAGGCGGCAGTCGGACCGAAATTCCGAGCTGCTATTAGTCAGGGGTTCGCGTGTCTTCCACAAGCCCCTTGCATTCCATGGTCGTCTTCATCTTTGTGAGTCTTATTTTCTCGGACTCGCGTCGTGTAACGATATAATAGATCAGACACGGGGAGTCGACGGATAACGTTGTAAGTTCACCTCAACAATATCACCAGTGCAGTACTAGTCAACGTTATTTCCAGCAGTCGGTCTGGGCGGGATGGAAAGACGCGCCATTGACAAACCACGGTATCTGTTCTTCTGTATATATCTCATTTTAGTGGTGACAGATGTCCAGGTATGAACGTACGTTGTTTTACCACATCTACATAACACGGAACCAAATCATACATCCAATAGCAAGCCAAAGCAGCCGGGGAATACTTCTCTTCAACCAGATTCACGGCTATACACACCTCTGATCTCCTACGCGCCTATATGACTGCACAAGCCATACACGACAACCAGAAATCGCCCAGACCTCTCTTTTCTTCATCGACACTTCTCCGTGAACAGCATTTCGGCATCGCGGAGGGCAAGCCATACATGGCGAAGATTGCCACCACGGATGCACTACCCTCTTTTCTAGCCATCGGAAAATATCCTGGTATCAGCGATCGCGAAGGCTCGTTCCCAGAGGGCGAAAGTAAGAGCGATCTCCGCCAACGCGCTGAACGCGCCATTGACGAGATCCTGCTTCCCTATGTCTTTCGGGCGGCACAAGAAGGTATGAGTGGTGTCCGTGTCGCGATAGTGAGCCACGGTCTCTTCATCAAAGAGACTTTGGCAGCTTTATTGGCTCGAGATGGTCGTGGTAACCAGAAAGAGCAAATGCCATTCAAGGGCCTGCGGAACACGGCTTGGGCAAAGATCTCAGTAGAATTTCAGGTGCGCCATTTCATTTGCAGCGACGCCTATCAGATATCTTCATCTCTTGCTTTCAGGGAGTCAAATCTGGAGAGTGCATAGATTTCGATGATGACAACATCCCTCCACTGAAAGTGCGGTTGAGCGACTTCAATAGCTATGAACATCTTAATTCCGTGGTACAGACAGCCTTTTCTCTCTGTCCATACTCTGCTGACTATCGCCCTTCAATAGGTTCGACAGAGGGGAGGTATAGGGAGCGCGGCCTACGATCCTCAACAGAAGGATATTCGCGCTTTCTTTGGTGGACGCAGCAGGTGACAAGATTACAGATTTAAAGTCGGAGCGTACATACACATGCTACACATTAATTTAGGAAGTGAATCTAGATGACGGGATGAACAAGTTGGAGACTGTGGCTTTGCATTTGTACCTGACGGGAACAACACGATGCTTGGCATTTCTCTTCAGTCGACGGTTCAAGTAGGATCAGCCATTAATCTTCAACTACGATGGAGTACTTTTGCCATGTGGAAGTCAAGCCACGTCCCAACAACTTGAAACTGTACAGCCATCAGTGTCGCGTCTCGTCTCTTGCGCCCACCATCACGCTTGTTTTATTCAAAGAGCACGCGCAAATGGATGATATAAATGGCTCATTCGTGCTCGGCTCGTCGTCTTCAGCGATAGGTCGCGTACCCGCTGAAATATGGGCAGAAATCTTCACCGTCACTCGCAAGTTCGATACGGTCCTGACTACCCTTTGGCATCGCCGTCGACAGGCCCCATGGAACATATCATACGTGTGCTCCTTATGGAGAGAAACAGCCGTCTCTGACTCGCAATTGTGGCTCTCCCAGCCTCTCTACCTCGAAGAACGATGCTTGCAGATGATCCGGTTTCGCTGCTGAAGCTGGTTTTGGCGCGCACATCCCCGCTTCCATGGGACGTTGGCTTTTTCTGTGGGGTTAGATTTCACGGCGACTCCTATGTCCTGCAAGTCGTGCGTATCCTTCTGCAGGTCTTGATAGACGATTCTGCGTCTTTGGGGTGGCTGCGCATGCAGGTGCATCCGTCATACGCAGATCTACTCCCACAGTTTCGTGGAAGGCTCCCATTACTTGACGGGCTTGATGTCGTATACGAGGGGGACATGCCGAGCATCCAAGGATTTGAGATTTGTCCTCGTCTCACCAATCTGTCACTATCTGGGCTGGGTTCTTGCGAGACAGTTTCGCAATTTTCGCTGTCTCGGCTCACCACCTTCCTTGATGGACGCTCAGTGACAACGCCCGACAGCGTTCCTCACGATGGCGAATACTATGCAAACCTTGTAGCCGCCGCACCAAATCTGCGGTATTTCGAGACAATCTGTGTACCGCTGGCCTCTCCAAACGTTCGAATTCTCCATGACACCCTTACAGAGATATCAATCCTTGATGTCTCTCTTCTTTCATTCTTTTCCTTCCCTTGGCTGGAGCGGTTGGCCATCAGCATAGATCCTTACGACAGATCCACGATCCCTGCTACTGACAGGGAGAAAATCGGCAGCGACATAGCCATCTTCGTGATGCAATCACATGGATGCCCTCATCTCACATATCTCTCTGTGTGTGATGCACTGCCTAGTGGTCCCTTTGCCGCTATGCTGGTTGAAGCGTTACCACAATTAAGCTAGAATTGACGTTCAACGAGTGGGATGAAATTACGGTGTCTACGACAGAGGAGTTTCTCTCGAGCTTGACGGGATATGTGGAGACTGACGACAACGGCAAAGTGGCGCATGCGTATAAAATTTTGCCAGAGCTTGCATGGTTCAACCTTGTTTTCCGTCCGTGTCCGGAGGCGCCTGATGTTAGTGGCATCATCTGCGGAGCGTTTCGCCTAATGCTGGAGGAGCGTTATGGATTCCATGGTCAGCGGTCCGCTCTCAAATCTGTTTACCTCACGGTCACAGGTGACTCTATTGATGTACCAACGGAAGTGTTTGATTATTATAAAGGGCTAAAGAGGCTTGGATTGGACATCCACGTTACTGTACATGGTATCACCACCAAACATCTTTGAGGTATGCCTCCACGAAACACTTCCCCATCTTGACATAGGTACAAACTTACATGTAACTTCTTTTTTTAATATACAAACTCGAGTTATTTCAATACTACAGTATACATGTTCCAAGTCTTAAGTCATTGCTGGTGTAAGCTACAGCCCAACTACGCACACTAGGTTCATACGAAACACTTCCCCATCTTGACATAGGTACAAACTTACATGTAACTTCTTTTTTTAATATACAAACTCGAGTTATTTCAATACTACAGTATACATGTTCCAAGTCTTAAGTCATTGCTGGTGTAAGCTACAGCCCAACTACGCATGGCACTAGGTTCATACCATAGACAAGCGAGGGTTCTTCCCAGGCTTGCTCGTATGCAGTCATAGAACCCTCAATTGAGAAATAAGTCTGAATCACCAGTGGGACGATGCGCCGCAGTAAGATTCGAGTAGAAGAAATTAGTTCTTGCCTCCCACTGATAGCTCCTGATTAAGCAATCAGGCCTCTAGCACACACACGCGCGCAATTCAGCGTATCCTCTGTATAACGCATGCACTACCTCCGTAGCCAGCAGTAATTAAGTAGCGTACAACACAAATTCAAAGTGAGGGCTTCATGCGAGTGTTAATGTCTAGGATACCATAAGACGCAAGCGGAGAGAGCATTGGTCGCTCGTAGCCAGATGACCTTGAATTCCCGAACGGTAGCTTAGTCCAAGGCATGCGTTATTATGATAGCCATCACTGGGCGTGAAGTACACAGAGCAAGAGAGTGGGATGCTAGGCAGGTAGAGACGGGGTGTCAATACAGGACGAACGGTAAATTCAAAGTAATGAGTCCTCCAAGGTCTTGAAGATTAGAAGGCTCGGAGGAGTAGGACCAACCATGCTCGTGTAGTCGTGCTTTCTTCATCTTACCGTCGGGATGAAGATACTTCTGTCGCTCATCCGTGGTAGTAGCCTTTGTGGCGCGTGCTAAGAATGCCGGTTTGGCAGTTCCCGAATGAGCCGTCGGCAATAGCACACTAATAGGTCCCAACAATACTGCACAGCCACCGGACGCATTCGCTGCCCAGCTACCACATTCGCGTCGACTAAAACGCGCATTGTCTCTCAAGAAGCGCATCGATGGCAGGTGTAAACACTCCATTCATGCTCGGATCGTCGTCTTCAGCAATATTTCGCGTGCCCGCCGAGATCTGGGCGGAAATCTTCGTCTTTGCCAAGATGATGGATCTACCCGCCATGACCCTCCACCACCCTCGACAGCTCCCATGGAATGCTTCTTACGTCTGTTCCCTCTGGCGAGCAACCGCAGTTTCTGACTCCCGATTGTGGTCTTGCTACCCTATCCACCTTGAGCGCCAATGCCTAAGCCTGAAAGACCCTGTCGCGCTTCTGGAATTGGTCATGGCGCGTTCATTGCGTTCGCGTTCGCGGGGAATTCATTTCTTCAAAATGACCAGCTTCCTCGCCAACGATCCGCTCCCAGTTATACGCGCCCTTCTGCAGGTGTTGATTAACCATTCCACCGTTTGGGAGTCGCTTCGTATTCAGGTTCACCCGTCCTTCGCAGATTTGCTCTCGCAGCTCCATGGGAAACTTCCATTGCTTGAATCGCTTGTCATCGAGTACGATGAGGACACGCCGAGAATTCAGGGCTTCGAAGTATGCCCTCGTCTTGTCAAACTGACACTCGCTGGCGGGGGGGATTTTGAGGCTGCTTCGCAGTTCCCATGGTCTCAGCTAACAGAATTCGTTGATGCACGCACCTCGATTGACTCAGTGGCTGCGTTCGAAGGTGGATACTACACAAACATTCTCGCCGCCGCATCAAACCTGCAACATCTGGACACGACGTGCATGCCGCTGACGATTTCCACCAGTCGACTTCGTCATGACACCCTGAAAGAAATATCGCTCTATGATGTTTCTCTTCTTTCTTTCGTTGCTTTTCCGTCGTTGGAGCGCTTGACCATCAGCGCAACACCCGCCGACATGCCTGTCCATACATCTCAGGACGATATTATCTTCACTATAAGTGCCTTCATAGCGGCATCACGTAACTGTTCTCGCCTAACATCACTCTTTTTGACGGATCCAGTCCCTGATAGAAATTTTGACGTTATGCTGGAGGCCTTGCCCCAATTAACGCAACTTGAACTGACGTTTTGGGAGTGGGACGAACATACACTGAATCAGACAGAGGGTTTTTTCGCGGAGTTGACGGCATGCGTAGAGGTCGGCGAAGGCTTACATGACTTTGCTCTCGTTCCGTCACTCGCGTCGTTCAGTATCTGGTTCAACCCGTGTCCGGAAGCGCCTGATGTCACTCGCATTGTGGCTGGCACGTCGGTTCGTGAGATGCTGGACGTACGTTACCCGCGATCGCCCCTTCAATCCGTTTGCCTCGCCATCTCAGGTGACTCCATCGAAGTATCAGAGGACGTTGTCAGTGATTATAGAGGGCTGATGAAGCGTGGATTGGACATTCAGGTTTATGCTGTTTCAATGCCAGAAGGAGCTGAATTCTTAGAGACTAGAGATATTTTAGGCTGACTGGAGGCCTACAGTCTGTATCGGATCAACAAGAGAATTTGTCGCCACCTTTTCTTCCTTTTCACGTTGTCTTGTCTTGACAAAATACTCGAGAAATTTTCAAGCAGCTCAGTGTATTTGATGTAGAAGTCCATACGCGTACTGAGTCAAGAGAAATCGTGAACCGTATCTTCGTTCCCATTAGCGGGATGAAGCTACTCAGCCTTGGGTCGCTCGTGCAGGTCGGAGTGGCTACATTTTTGGATGCAGCCCTGAAAGACAAGTCCCGGGAAAAGACAACAGACCGCAACGGTACTACACAGCCACCAGACCTCGCTTTCTCTTGGGCGTCGCATAACGACACTGGCCGCGATTGGAGCGCGTTCTCACAGCCGACAATCGCGTCGATGACCGATGAAGTTGGTCCATTCGTGCTCGGGTCGTATTCTTCCGCGATATGTCGCGTCCCCGTAGAGATTTGGGCAGAAATTTTCGTCTTCGTCAAGATGATTGATATCGGCCCCCATGTATCTACCCTCTACCACCCTCGACAGCCCCCGTGGAACCTATCATATGTCTGTTCCCTGTGGCGACAAATAGCGGTCTCGCACTCCCGATTGTGGACTTATTCTCTCATCCTCGAGTCCGAGTGCTTGAGTCTGAAAGACCCTGTCGCGCTGCTGAAATTGGCTTTGACGCGCTCGTCGCGTCCGCGAGGAATATGTTTCTTCGAGGGTGGCGGCTTCGTCGACAACAATCCTTCCCCTCTCGTGCGGTCCCTTCTACAAGTGTTGATAGACCATTCCACGTGTTGGAAGTGGATTCGCATTCGAGTACACTCGTCATACGCAAATCTGCTCTCGCAGCTTCACGGAAAACTGCCATCGCTCGCCGAACTTTATGTTCTGTATGACGAGACCACGGCGTGGATACAAGGCTTCGAAGTATGCCCTCGTCTCGTCAGTCTGACGTTGGCTGGTGGAGGTGCTTTCGAGACCACTTCGGAGTTTGCATGGTCTCAACTTACAGAGTTCATCGATCTACGCAATTTGCCTGAAGGAGCTCCCCTCGACGGCGAATATTACGCAAGAATCATAGCCGCCGCATCGAACCTCCGCAGGTTCGATGCAGACTGCATACCCCTCATAAATCCTAGAACCCGAGTTCATCATGACAGTCTCAAAGAGATATCTATTGCTGATGTATC
>QLPD01005045.1:0-10023 GCA_003314085.1 Hymenopellis raphanipes
GGCTGTTTGGGGCGACGACGTCGATGAGTGGAATCCTGAACGCTTTTTGGAGGCGCGCACCGGAGACAAAGTACCTCTTGGCGTATTTTCGAACCTGTGAGTAATCCTTACTTCTAGTGGTTATTCATATTGATACTGATGAATGTCGACGTTGGCAGAATGACCTTTAGTACATTCTATCTCGAGCTCCATCTAGCTTTGTATTGACGGTCATTTTCAGGTGCTGGACTCCGAGGTTGCATTGGCTGGCGATTCGCGTAAGTGAATATCCCCTCACAACCAATTGTATGTGCTGACAGCCCGTGAAGTGTGATGGAGATGCAAACGATTTTGACAGAGTTCATTGAGAACTTCAAGGTGGCGTTCCCGGACGATGGTACGGAGATCAGGAGAGCTTCTGCGGGGCTCATGTTGCCCATGGTCCGAGGCAAGGAGAACCTTGGCACGCAAATGCCTCTGCATATTACCCCGCTATAAGCCTTCGATTGTTATTCTCGAATGTATGTAGTCACAGGTTTCACTGCCGTTTGTTCGTCATGTTACCCAAGCCTAACACCCGCTATAGTCCGTAAGGTAATAAGCGCAAGGGACTGGGAATTAAATCGCAAACAATCTAGTGGATTCAGCCTCCATTCCTGTGTCATACCGCTCTCAGGCGACCTGCCAGTTAGCACACACCACCGACTCCGACGGATGGGCCTGCGGGCGTATTAATGCCCACCCAAAATCGGTTTGACGCGCGCGCGCTCGAGTACGCGGAGATCGGCCTCAACGCGCGTCCTGAGTGGGAGGGGAAGTCCGTGAGCAGTCTGGTCGAACGATATCCATCTAAGTTCATGGCAACAACAAGGAAAAACCGAAAAGACATGCACCAACAGGTCGGCAAGATAGACGCCGGTGTAAGCGCGCTCAGAGGGAGCATCGTGTCGTGTTGTCGCTGCTGTTGGTCCGTGCGTAAGCCATGGTGCAAATATGCGCGATATGAGGATGAATATGAACATGAATTGGCGTAAAACTGTGACGCCGCCTCCCTACACAGGAACAATGTCCAGCGAAAAGACACGCATCATCCAAATGTCTAATACGGGCCATTGTGTATGTTTTTTTTGTTTTTGCTTCCTAGATTCAAATCCCTAATTAAGTTCCCTGACTCGTCGTGTCGCTATCGCGTCATAGAGTTGAGCGCTAACCTGTCGTGGTCGAAACTGGATGCAGTGTCGTCGTCATCGTCGTTGAAGAAGAGGAAGATGCGTCGCCAAACGCGTTGGTAACCCCTGATCGTTCAGTTCGACAGTGGTCCTCGGCCTGGTCGGCTGCCGACTTGCGTGGTTCTCTATTGCAGCGCGCTGATAGATGACACTCTTAAGGAAGATATTGTGCGTCTCCAATGAGTAGGAAGAACGTTGGCTGCATTGGTGTGGCACAAAACAATTTCAGAAGCTATCCATTTATTTACCGGGGCAGTCTACTAGTTCAGAAATCCTCCTCGAGCGAGCTAAACACTGATCAGATACAACAGTAAGTTTGTTCTTTAAAAAACGAACCCAGAGACAGAGAACAGACCCGCATCTTGTTCGCGATCCGTCGAGAAGCCAGCCCACGAGTACTCGCTCACTTGGCGCTCGGAGAAGTTCGATTTTCCTGCCAGAGGGCTCAGAACAGGTTTCCATCGATGTAACATGAGACACACCTTGAAGAGATGTCATATCCATAAAGTCAAACTAGGAAAATGGTCATCGACGAAATCATGATCATCAGTCTCTCTTACGGGATTGCGCGCGTTGTAGACCTTTGAATACCCAAGTTCTTCAAGGAACCTGTCTGCTATGAACTCGATGTACTGCTTCATCAAAACATCGCAATCATCGCCACAGCTCTACCAGACAGCCACATGATCTCCGACTCTGCAGCGCCGCTTGCTAAAGCCATTCTGGAAGTGTTGTAAATAGTCACAATTGGTGAGATTTCTCCGGAGCCACGAACAAAAGAACTTCCGGAAATGAATGACGTCCTAACAATATTTCTGGATCGTGCTGTGTTCTCCACCATGAGTTTCCTGCTGTTTGTCATGGAATGAGTGCTAAGAGTGTAAGTATATGTTACCGGGTAAAGTTAATGTTTGCGCGCACCAGTATAGAGTCAATTCTTGTAACACGACGACCATTTCCGCAAGTCCATCAGGAAAAGCCCAAAACACGAATTTCAGCGAATCCGGGCTCATTCCACAAAGCAAGCTAAGTATGTCTGAATGAGCATCAACGAATGCTGGGTACCGTCATTTAAGGTTATTGCGACACTGCAAGATTGGATAAGTGTCAATTTTTTCGCTGCAAGGTCAGTTAAGTAGGTTGTTCACTCATATCTACTTTGAATCACTTACCAAGGCGGATATTTCAGAGCTACACTTCAACTATGCTTACGCTCTTGAGACTAAGTTGGTATGTGTGTGCGCGAGGTTCAATAGTTACGGAAGGTTACTGATCCTCAAAATATCCGGGAGGTAGGGGCGAAAGAAGTTGTATAACACAATATCATAAACAGTCCGCCCTAAGCTACTACTGCTTTCGATTCATGTGCAATCACTGCAGTGCACGCGGGATGATTGGACCCCCCTTGTGGGTCGTTTTCTTGCCGAGGTGCATGGCGTCCTCGTCAAAATCTGTCAATGATATGTATAGTATGTGAACGACAGTAAAAAAACACTAACTTTGTGGAGCAAGCGCGAACGCGGGTGTCCGAAGTTGCTGGTGGTGGCAGTAGAAGCGTGAGTGACTTCGTCCGGCTTACAATGAAGGCGAGATATCTAAAGTGCCTGCATTTGTGTTCATTCTCTACTTTCGTCCGTGGAATTTACGCGAGCATGCTCCGTCGACGCCCTTCGCGCCCTATTGCGGTGCGTAAGAACGAGATAAGTCTATGCGGAGTCAGGCGGAGTCTGAGTGAGCATTGAGCAAGGGCTGTAGACCGTCAGCCCGACTTGGAGCCAGTAGACCAAGGCAGATGATCTGAGATTCAACGGATGGTCATTGTGGTGCATTGGTGGTGGCCGGTCATCCTCTTCGCGTGGATGGTGGAAGTTGTTTGAAGTCCGGCTGGTCTGTGCGCAATCACGTCATCAATGCTTCACGTGTATGTTCCGTTTCGAGATTGGAACTCAGCTCTTTTGCTTCCTCCCTCCACCGCTTCGCTTGCGTCTCCCTGCTTTCCAGCGCCCATTGTTTCTTTGCCGTATCCTTGCTCCTCGACATAGGGTGATGGATACTACGGCGGCGGCTCCCACGTACTAGGACAAGATAGCCGCCCATTTCTGGCCAAGAAGACGGGAAGGCCGCTACGCGACCGATAACGCACGAACGATCGCTCGCGATTCAACACCACAACTCGAGGCTCCCACATGTCACCGCTAGTGACGTCTATTGGACCGCCGGTCCGTGGCGATACACTGAACGTAGAGGGGTAGAGTCCTTGCATTCGATATGCTGGAGCATCCCCGGTGCGTCGTTCCTTTGTTCCTCATTTCTCGAGTCCTCACTCTATGTGTCGCAGGCCCCAGGTGATTATCGACGCCTCTTTATTTCCCTTCCTTGTTCGTACGGGCTCTGCCTACCCATTATAATAATGTACCACATTCCTTCATGTCATCCCGTTACCTACCGCGTACTAGTGTGATCGAATGAACATCTGTGTACTGCTTGAAATTACTGGTGTCAATGAGCAAGGCTCAGTGTATGGCAGTCTTAATCACTGTAGAGTGGTCCAATAAGGTGAGCCCAGGACTCAAATTGCCTTGGTGTGCTTGTGATTTGTGCGCTAAGGACCCCTAAGGTACAATAAGGTGGGCTCAGGTCGCGATGAATTGTGGGTACGTGCATCGAAGGTTGCAGGCTTTATTACACTTACTGGACATATTAGAGCTCATATTATCTTATATCGTCTTAAGCAGCCTTTTCCTCCAAGTTTCGCTGGAATTCGCTTTTTGGTCTTTTCCTGATGTCGTTCGCAGTTCGATGGCATAATTGCTATCGCATCTGCATATTTCAGCTGGCGGAAAGCGTTTCTAGAGTTATCTGAGGAGCGGCGAATGAAACGAGTCGGAGACCTTTATAGTGGCCAGGCAAGGCGGATTACGGGAAAGAACGTGCCATGATGATGAGCAGGCGCATCATCACAATGAAAGGGCGGGATATGATGATGTCACAGCGGCTATGAGGCTGAAGAAGTTCTTGAATTTTTGTTCTGCAGATTCGATGCGAGCGCCTTCTAAACACCGAGTACCGCGAGGTGTAGAGTATGCCTAGGGGAGACTACGAGCGCCTCAACTGTCACATGAGAGAAAGATTAAGCTCAATCCGGGGACGAAACCGTGTCAAATCTTGCGGGTATGTAGCATCAAGCGTGTATTCGGTATTCAGAAGCTTTTCACTGGGAAGTTAACAGGTAGACCATGGTCGTTCAGACGAGGGACAGGAGGGAGACAGGAGCATCAACGATTGGGTGGCTGTGCGCTGACTCAGCCGGCATACTAGTTGAGAAAGTGCCTCTCAACCTCCACTATCCCCCAACGTCCCCCTGCAGCCTGCAGCCAGAACTCTCTCCTCTCGGAGGTAAACTGCCGTTGACTCAGCAGAATCTCGAAAGGAAGTATCCTTACCTTGCCGGCATGGTTTGACCAGTCACACGCCAGATATTCTGTGGCAGGACTATTGCTTCTCAGACGAGGATTCTCTCACGAGCAAAGCATCTTAGTTTCCCTATAAAAAGAGCTGGGCATAATGTACTGCACCACCTCACTGCGTTGCAATGCACCCTGCCGTCATCGCTGTTCTTCTTGCGTCTCTGCTGGTCGTTCTCGTGAATGGATTTAGACGCAGACGTTCTATTATTTCGCTTCTCCCTGGGCCGCCCTCGCCTTCGTGGCTCATCGGTACTGCTGTCTTGGCTGATGTGGAATTTATCTGACACGTCCCTAACAAAGGCCACGAAGGAGTCCTGATGACGGAGGACTCAGTCGGCGACGATGTCTTTCCTTGGTTTCGTGAATATGGCGCCACCTTCCGTATCAAGGGCTGCCTCGGGGTGCGCGCGCTTTCATATTATGAGGAGCTGTAATAATTCGAATGCCACGATTGGTAGGAGGACCGAATTGCGATGGCAGACGCGAAAGGCCTGCAGCACATTTTTCACACGTCGGGATATCGGTATCCTAAGTCAGGCGATTTCATACATGGCTCCATGGAGATCACTGGGAATGGTCTTGTCACCGTTGGAGGTACTTCTTATTTTCTCACAGCGGCCATTCTCTAATTTTATCGTGACGTATAGGCGATGCCCACAAGCGACAGCGAAAAGTGATGAATCCTGCGTTTTCTGCAGGTCAGTTGCGTACATTTTCTGCGCTTTTTCAGAGGTTGTCGGCAAAGGTTTGTGCTTTTCGGTGTATTTCCGGCAGTTCGTGGGTGACGTTGAATGTTTGACAGCTTACTCGTCGAATGATTGGTATCGTCAAGGAGAGAGGCCAGATCGTGAACGTCCACGTATGGCTGGGTCGAGTGACCTTGGACGCTATTGGTGAAAGTATGCACGTACGTTATGAGCATGGTTGGTTTCCTGATCCTTCCAGGTGCCTTTGGGTTCAAATTCGGCGCACTTGATGACGAAACCAACGAATTGGCGTATCAATTGAATCATCTCTTGTAAGTCGTTGCCTTTAACGTACCTTCATACACATATAGATGACGGTGTAGTGATGACTCGGTTGTTCGACGCGAGAAGGACTTTATACGCGGCGCAATGTGGCGGCATCTTCCTTGGTGGTTTATGAATCTCATCCATAAACCATCGAAGGAGTCTATGCGGTTCCTTAGATTTAAGAATACCTCCAAGGACATTGCGCGTCAAGTTTTAGCGACGCCTCACGCGCAGGAGCTGTTGTCGGATCCGGAGTCGATGAAGGGGAAGGATATTCTGAGTATTCTTAGCAAGTTTTCTCTTTCTCTTCTTGAAGCGTCGGCATTCTGATAACCGTCGTAGCTCGCGCAAATGGAGAAGAGGAAGAGACACACAGGCTGGATGAGGATGAAGTTCTGTCCCAGATGGCGTGAGTCGTCTCGTGATCTGAAATTTTTCGTTAACGTTTTCATACAGGACGTTGATTCTGGCTGGCCACGAGACGTCTGCTTCAACTTTGACGTGGATACTGTATGAACTCAGTCGGCGTCCTGAAGACCAAGAACGGATTCGGAAAGAAGTTGCCGCAATCCGTGACCGCATCGGAGAGTCAGGTCGACTCACTCCCCAAGACTACGACAATATGGCCTTTATGAATGCCGTCATCAAGGTAAGTTAGCGTTGCACGACGTTTATCATCTACCTACGACTGATTTGTCTCACTAGGAAGGACTCCGTCTGCACCCTATAGTGATGTGGCTGAGCCGGGATGCGCAACAAGACGACATCATCCCTCTCTCAGAACCTATCATTACGAAAACTGGCGTGAAGATTACTCAACTTCCTGTCAAAAAGGGACAAGGCGTTCATGCTTCGCTTGCGTATTACAACAGGTATGATGTAGCTCGGCTTCGTGTAACGTATGGTCTAAGCAACCACCAGAAATCCCGCTGTTTGGGGCGACGACGCCGATCAGTGGAATCCCGACCGATTCTTGGAGGCGCGTACCGGAGACAAAGTGCCTCTTGGTGTATTTTCGAACCTGTGAGTAATCCATGTAGTCGTTATATATTGATACTGATGAATGTCGGCGTTGGCAGAATGACCTTTAGTACATCATATCTCGAGCTCCATCTACCCTTGTATTGACGGTCATTTTCAGGTGCTGGACTCCGAGGTTGCATTGGCTGGCGATTCGCGTAAGTGAATACCCCATCACAGCCCATTGAATATGCTGACAGCCCGTGAAGTGTGATGGAGATGCAAACAATTTTGACAGAGTTCATCGAGAACTTCCAGGTGGCGTTCCCGGACGATGGTACGGAGATCAGGAGAGCTTCTGCGGGGCTTATGTTGCCCATGGTCCGAGGCAAGGAGAACCTTGGCACGCAGATGCCCTTGCATATTACCCCATTATAAGCCTACAATCGGTAGTCTCGAATGTTGTTCTGTACCGTGTAATATTATCAATCTTTCGTGTTCTGTTCGTGTTTGAACTTGCAGTTCTCGCCATTTGCCATGATCGAGGATGTGTGGCGCATTGCAGGGTCGACGTGATGTCACGCATGACAAATTTATGTCGTGAACTCTTTTCACTTCCACCACCACGACCTCGACGCGTCTTCAGCGCTCAGAGCTCATCATCCATCATTGAGGCACTTATTACTCACTTCCTGTGCGTGTGATGATACTGCGATACTAATACTATGGTATGTCAGCCTTTTCAGTGACACTGACAAAAGCGTTGACATTTGATCGCAGATTTCCTGTATTCAATTCGGTTGCCCGCCTTGCTGTTGTCTCCCATTCATCTGCGAATAGCCATCATTGCTATCCTACAGCATACGGACCATGCTCTCGACCCACATCATCCGGGAATACAGTCATTCGGAACAGTTCCAGTCGAATTGCGCCACCTGGCAGCTTTAACTACACTTCGAACGGCTTACACGAACAAAGGCGTCTAAAGAGGCTAGTCGCCGCGCACTTCGTTAGAGTCCCGCCTTCTTGATTCTGGTCGCTTTCAATCTCAGGCTTCCACCGATCGCGTTCGCAGAAGACCTCTTGGATGCTCTGTCTCACGTGTAACGCCGCCATGTCATACGCCACAGGTCTCCGAGAAGAGTCTAGACCTACATCCTCGCATATATTCGCTTTCCCCCACTTAGGTGTAACTGTCAAGAGGTATACAGTACTTTCTAATATTCTGCTATTTATGCGCACTAATGAGGTTGAAAGTTATTTATATGCAGGTCGCGAGGTTTTACGGACTAAAGTAGTCGAGCGGTTCGAAGATCTAGATATATCACTGGACAACCTTAGTCTCCATGCGAAAACCTTTGTTTCTGATTTCGCTAGAGGAACGTACTCGCCAATGACTGGTGAGTACCGGGCGGATCTTATCGCATAATTTCTCTGCCAATGTCATGAGAACGCCACGGGAAGGCTCGACCAAACTGTCAGTCCTTCATATCCGAATGTCTTACTGATCGGGGACCGCTTGCCATGGCAGCTCCTGGCCAGAAAGCATGGCGTGAAGGTTTGGCCAATAGCGAGCGGGATGGCTATATCATGGTTCGCCGAAAACTTCCAGAACTACCGACACTTCTCAACGGCGCGCGATTCGGAGAGCTTAGCCCCCTGCGCCTAATGCTGGTCGCGAAATGCTCACCGATTGGTTCGCCGCGACGAATACGCCGTGTGGTCGAGACCAGTGGCGGCGCTCAAGATAATCATTGAGATGGCAATGGTTACGATCTGTTCACATAATGTTAGTGATCCTACAACTTCAACACCGCTCAGTATTGAATACGCAGGTCAACAGTCGCATCACAACATGATACAGTGGGCTGTAATTGTAGATCGAGCGCTCGGCAAGGAACCCGTGAGCGAATACCGCGTTGCAAAGTAAGTGTACCTTTTCTTATGCACCTGGGGCTGTAATCTTACTCGTCGATGTCGACAGTGGGTAGTCAGCCTCAAGTCTCGACCAATCACTGCGGTGAGCGGTGAGCATAGCTAATCACTGATCCGAGTTCGCCATATGCCTCGGATTGGCTCAAAAGAGCCGGGAACGAATCAGAGCCTGCTGCGACATGACTGGACGAGAGGGTAAGAAATGGTGCCTTCCATCACGTACGCTGATTGGATGTCTAGACATTACCTGGGAATGTACAGGACGTGCAGAAAACTAAAAGGACAAGGAGCGCATTTTACAGCTTGCAGGAGCAACACCCACAAGACCGAGAAATGAAGCCAGAGCCGTCTCGATTCGGCTATCACTGCAAAAAACAAATAAAAAGAGTCTGGAGATGATGTAACATGGGGGAAAACAGGAAAAGTGATCGGAGCCTGATCCTGGATCCAGACCGCGTCAGTCTGGACCAAGATTGGATACCATCCTGAGCGGCTCGAATAAAAGCCCAGTCGACCTGGGCGCATGGCCCACTTTTCCCGCCCGCCCGTTTCACCAGCAAAATGCCCATCCCTTCGTCGCCGACGACGTTGGCAGCGACAAATAGCATAAAACGCGCTCGGCCGAAAGGGCTTTGGAAGGCCCGCGCTATCCTCTCGGCGCCACGTTGCGTTGTCCCCGATAGGAAGCGAGCAGATTCGGACACAGACCACGACCACGACTTTGACGAATTCGAGAGCATATCATCGTCGCATTCCAGTCGCAAACGTAGACGGCGGAACTCGTTCACGAGTACCGCGAGCAGCGAAGACGACACAGAGGAAGTTTTCCAGTGGGATTTTGCACGCCGACAGACGTGCCGTTTAGACCATCAGCTCCCGGAACGCGAAAGAGGGTGGACGAGACGGCAGCGCATTATGGATACGACATCTACAGCGTTTGTGGGATCGCAGACGGAGTTGAAGGCCGGTTGTGATTTGGAGGATTGGATGGACTTGAAGGATCTCTTCGCCAAGGCGGCCGAACAATATGAGCTTGGAGCTCCAAACGATGCGCTACCTTTGCTTCGTGGTGTCGTGCATGAGTGCCATTCCTTCTTGAATTTCTACGACGATCCATCGGTACTCTTCTCTGGTCCTCGGGACACTTGTACTCCTCATCTGTCAACTCCCGCAGAGGAACGACCAAAACCTGATTGGCAACAGACGGAAAAGCACACGTGGTAAGTGCAAGCTTCTATTACTCCAGTCTAATCTGACGCCGTTCATAGTACTTGCGTCGAGTTACCGACAGCTTTTCATGCGATACTTGGTACTGCTCTTTTTCTCTTCGGCAACCTCATCGATCAAGATCCATGTCTTGCTCTTCCTGGTGAACCAGAATCTCCAATTCCCTACTGGCTTGCGGCCCTCGACGTCTTCGAGACGGGCGAGAATCTTCCC
>QLPD01005049.1:0-14530 GCA_003314085.1 Hymenopellis raphanipes
TATTTAGGATAGAAGTAACTGAGGCGAGACAGATATATAACTCGTGAGACATTACGGTGTAAACAACATTGTAAATATGGAAACTAAAGTGGGTACTAAGGACTAAAAACCTCATTCACGAATTCTCCCCACTGAACGTTGTTGGGAACATGTGCAACTGCCAGAACCAACGTGGCCGTCATATCAACGTTCAGCCAATCATCCCAATGGCGAGTGATCCATGCATCGTCGCGTGGATTGAATACAAGGAAGTCTTGTCCGTGGAAGACATCGAGCCAGGCATCCATTGCACTGAGCAACTCCTGATTGTCTTTCAAGCAGATTACATCTCGTCGTGTCGTCTCAAGATAAATGAGCTTGGGCTTGTTGTCGTCCTATGTCATAGGGTGAGCTAGGAATGCTGCGACGGGTTGAACTTACGGGCAGAATGATGAGGGTTCGGACACGGAAAACCTCTCCTGGCGCGAGAGACACCTCTGATTCGGTATCCGAGTCGCTGTCGGAAGACTTGTCCTCGGGCAAGAAGGTTTCTCTGATGACCTCCCCATGATCGTCCAGTTCGAGGCAAGGAATACGATCAGCAGCAGCTCCTGTGAAAGGCGCATCGGGAATTACGCTTTCCCTGATGATTTCGCCTTCATCATCCAACTCGAGCAGGGGAATTCCATCAACTGGCGCGGGAATGAGATGAGTGTCCATGAGGTCTCCGGCATCATCGAGCTCGAGAACGTATTTAGCCGGGACGGCTTTGAACCACTCGTCGTGTTGAAGTTCGAATATAACTGGGGGTAGTGAGTAGCTGGGGTAGGGTACGGGTGTCCGACTGCCTCCCCGGACCCCACCCGCGTCATGCCCTTACCCCCGCCAAGGGTACGGGTTGACCACCGGGTCATCCGCGGCTCAGCGAAGGGTAACGGGTACACCCCTACCCGTCGTCCCAAGGCACCAAAGAAGAACGAAACGACATGATATGTATACAATATGAACTACATATATCTATCAACTATGTACACTATGATAGGTAGGTAGGTAGGTAGTACAATCAATGGTCTACTAAGTATGAGGTGAATATATATAAGAAATAATTAAATAATTGAGGTTTGTATTGCAGTTGAATTTAAAACACCTTTTGAAGCCCACTACCCAACTATTCTGAACAGTTGATAACACCCATTAGCAGCACACACTGAGGTTGAATTAAATCACAGTTTATAATCAGGGTTTAAAATACAGAATTTAAAACCTTCTACTCCAGTAGAAGTTTAAAATGTTCTACTCAAGTACAAGTTTAAAATCTCTGCTTTAAAAAATGTCCACACGCATATCAGCGTCGTTTCTCACTGCACACTGACCCCGCCCGGGAGCAAAACTCCAACGACGAGTTGCTAGAGTTGCTAGAGTACACCGCGCTGATGGTGTACAGACCCATGTACGCCGCGCCTCCATGCGCGACCCAGTTGTGCGCAAACGTCCACCTCGCGCCGCGCGACATCTCATCCGCGCCGAGCTTCTCGAGGCGCATACGCGTGTCGGTGACGCGGCGAGGTTTGTCATGGAAGGGTAAGACTCGGAGGATACGACAGTGCTGGTGGTTACAAGCGGGAAGTACGTGTCTGGAAGGACGGAGTCAAACATGATGGTACTGAGGACCACACGGGTTTGTCGACGGAAGGGAAAGTGTCTGTATCGTCGAGGGGAGAGGTGATGAGAGTTCCGTCGCGTATGATGCGGATTGGTTCTACGTCGCCGGCTGAGGGCTCAAGTGTTGTCCAGGAGGTTGTCCTGTGCACTCAAGATGCTGTCCAATGACAGAGAAGTCCAGCAAGCCGCGTCTGAAGAAGAGCAGTTGATGACGGAGCTGTAGTAGCAGGGTTCCTGGACCAGCAGTCGATAGGAAGCCAAAGTTCTAGAGGAAATTAGACGACAAATAAATGTAAATGATTCGCTCATACCATGGGATCCGACTGAAGGATAACAGACGCGAATAAATCCGCTGTCGGGGGTGTAGCGAGACGAGCCCGACTCATGTTGGCACCACTACATTGGCCCGCCACGCTTAGAGCCGCTACCCCCCGAAGGACGGCGCCATAGTCTGCGAAAGGTCTTGTTCATACCTGGACTGTATATGCGAATGTGTTACAACAAGCCACCACGAAGGCGCGTTCTGGGAGAAGCACATAACTACGATGAACGACGCCCTCCAAAGGTTGCTTACTTTCGTTGTCATTTCCGGTGAGCTCGGACTCATTGGCCCAGCCCAAGATGATACCAGACAGACCTCCTGTAGTCGTGGTCTAGTAAGAGTCCCATGTCAATTTTAGGCATATCAAGAAATGAGTAAGACGCTGCGTACCATGTAGTAACGCGCCCAGCGACGACCAATATTCGTGTAAAGTGGTGAGGCAGCGAGAGCAATAGCTATGGATGCATTCCAAATCTAAGCAAATATGAAATCAGGCACAGATACAGCAGGCAGCACCGATTGCTTACACCGGCGAGCACAATAGCAGCCACCTATTCTGCAACCCATCCGAAGTCCAAGCCCAAGTGAGAGCTAAAGCAACCTTGATGTTAGTCGCATGAAAGATCACCGAGAACGGATACGGACTCATGATGACTTGAACGACGTTCTGACCCAAGGGATAGACGTTAATCTGACCGATACTGTATTTGGTGTGTTCGGTAGTATTGACTCTTGACCCAGAAGATCATAGACGTGCTGGGTCCGCTGCCGTTTGTAGCCAGCCTACAGTACCAGAGTCGGATCAGTTTCGCCATCGTCAGAGGGGAGTAGCAAAGATGAAGTCACCTTCAAAGCTGCCAGCATCCAGTGGCGAGAAGCAAAGCGCTCCGTAGTCTCTCCACCCCATCCACCGAGCCCTGTGAACAGTCGTCTGAGTAACACGAACACGAACAACACGAACGCAACCATCCCACTCACCGATCTGGGAAATCATTGTCAGCAGTGCGCAATTTCTGCCGCGATGGTGAAATGTACCGTATAACCCGATTATCTACATGTAGATGCTCCCGCGCATCCTGGGCAGGTCACACGCTAGGAAATGTCCCGCCAACCCACGTCAAAATTGAAGCTGAGTGTTCATACTGCGTTGACCTAGGCAATCAGAAGTGAGCCGAGTTCGAGTTAAAGGTTCGTAGCGACCGACTCGACTCATAGGACGCGGTGTATCGAAGGACAAGACGTCCAAGCCCTGAGTGAGATCAATGACTGCGGCGTCGCTGAGCGTTCTGGCTGGTGCTCTTGCCGCTGTACACCGATGAGTTTCGGATCGATAAAAGCAGAACAAATCGCGCACATATACCAAGGGCGTGATAGTCGTGGACATCGTCGTATATGTCGTCGGGCCCTGGTAGAAATCAAACACGCGTCTGGATAACGTGTTAGAGAGAACAAACAGAACTATGTAGAGAGAGTAGCCGCCACATGACGCTCCGAGCTGTATAGGTTACGTTAACGAGTTTCATGAATGTGCTCTACTTGCTCTCACCGTGGATATACCCAGGAGGTCGCTGTTGGGACAATGAACGGCGATGAGGATGGCGATTCCGTAGCACTGCCACCGCTGAGTTCCCGCGGCACGTAAGCGCTAAGGCCGTCTCATCTCCCACCATCTCAAAAATCAAACCCGAAACCAATGAACCGCGTTCTTTTCACTCGATTGCTCGGGAACATCGTTGTCGTCGTCGGAATCCGGCTTGGAGAGAGAGCTTGGAAGGATTGGGTGAGTCCTGCTTCCATTTGACGTGACTTCGCTTACCAGAAATGTTACTCTTCCTCCTCGTTGTCCCTATATGTGCGTACCCAACGACAGCGCGCAGGACCCGTTGTCGCCGCCCCGGAAACTCAGGCCGATCTCGCCTTCCTCAACCCGAGTAACGTCAGGTGCGCACCCATGGGATTAGTCCCAGCAGGCGCCTCATATGTTTCCAGAGCCGTTCTGCAAGTTCCCACCTTCGCATTCCATGCCACAGCCGGCCCCCCTTTCCCCGCGCATGTCGGTCACGCCCATATTAGCGTCTACGCGCGCTCCATTTGTGGGCTCTGCCGAGTGAATAAAGCTTGGGAAGAACGTCACGCAAAACCCAACGACCCAGTCCAATCTACTCGGAAGGTACGCGTCGCTGTATTTATCCGTATTCCGCTGACCATCCTTCAAGGTTTAAGCCAAACGTTGTTACTCCTCATCGACGCCTGATATCTTGAAACAATGGTCAGTACACGACTTTAACATTCTTCAAACGCAAACTCACGCCGCTACAGCCTTTTTTGACTCCCCTTCCTCCCTTTCTCCCTTCCTCATGTTGATGCCTTTACCCGAGCTAGTTCTCGTACCGACAAATCTCTACCTAATATCTTGTCACCACTCCGTATCCTTTACTACATATAAGTAGCAATTGTATCGGTTCGAATGCTAGGAGTAACTTGGCAGAAAATACAGTGCCACAATGGACAATCTACACCGCTTCGGAGTCGAAGTCCGCCTAATATGAGAATGAGCATGCGAAAAGATTTGCTATCAACTGTATTTACCATCTTTCATCCCAACGGTATTGCTGGACATGCTGACATCCTTCGTAACGGTGACGACAAGGCGACCAGCGTCCACAAGCGTCGCGGGCAAGGACGTCAACCCCCGTACACCACGAATCGACATCATATGATCATGCTCGTCGACACTTGTGCTCGAGACAATCTTGAGTTAAACGTTGATGATCATGATCATCGCGTTCGCATATAGCTTGGGAGGCGAGCTTTACACTTCTTGAAGTGGAAACGCGAAGAACAGGATGAGATCGAGCAGGGCCTTGTACTCATTAGCTAATCTGACACCTGCATGAACTAGCAATGGCTCACCTCTCAAGGTTCCCGGCTCCACTGTTCTGCGTATCAACTTGATACCAACCGAGTCGTGTTTGGCAAGATACACGCATTCGGTAGCTTGACGGGGCGGTCCCACGTCAATAGGAATGTGATGGCTCCTTATGCTTGGAATATCCGCACACTACATTTGAGATTCTCCACCTGGTGGTCCGTAGCGGGATTTGAAGCACCGCTGGAAGATGACCGCATCTGGTCTGTCGAGGTGGGAGTCGGGGTGATGGTGCAGGAGAGCCAGGGCCACGGCGCCGAGGTAGAACATGGCATTGGTGGCAATGGGTCTCGAGAGGCCGAGGGGAGACCACCGTTGTGAGCGTGACAGCGTGTAAGGGAGTGTTCGTCCATTCTGGTTCACTTTGAACGAGGAGCCATCGAGTTAGGAAAGATAAGACTTGCACTGCCAAATACAAATAAGTAGGCCTCCGCGAAGAACAGTCTGCATGACGAGAGTGACTATTCGTTATCAAAGGTAAAGGACGGCGTTGCCGTACCTAATAGCACGGTCAGTCATCGACCTCTTGCGAAAGTGACAAACAAACATCAGTCAACATAGAGAGGTAAATAGCTCACGTAGACGAGCGCTGTCTGGATGCATCGTCTCCATTGAAGAGACATCAAATTTGGAAGATGACTGTATGGAGACTTGAGTTAGGGGGCTCTCTGGACAAAGGTCAGTCACCTTACCTCGGGGATGCAGGCGTTGTAAGGAAGAGAGCGCCCGTGCTGACCGGAACACCTCGAATGTCAACCACAGGTCGTCAGACAACGCAGCGAGGACGTCAAATGAGGCTGGAGAACGGTTGAACTATATGAAGGCAAGTATTAGAACCAACGGCACGTACCAAGATGTCGGTGAGGTCGTCCTCGTGGTGTAGACTGGGGAATATCGTCTCGTTAAAGCGAGGTCGACGAGGAACGCGGGCCGGTTGGAATCATCCCGTCCATTGAAGACGGCGGCAGTCAGGAATTCGTGCCGGCGACCATGAGACCGGTGTTGACAAGCAAACATGCATTGTGAAGACTTGAGGACGACGTGCTTTGAAAGAAATCCAAAGTAAGGTAAGCGGTTGTGTCCGAAGACGCCTACGTCGAGGAGCCCTGATAAGGACAATGGGTTTAAGGCCAGTTATGAGGAGTGTAGGGAGGCAATTACCATGAACACGGCTGAGAGCGTAAATCGTCGCTTGGAGGGCAGATTGAACGAAGAAAGCCACGAGGGAGAGGAATAACTACTGCACGTGTTGCGATAAATGAAACTGGCAGCGCTGTGTGACCTTACCCACAGTATCAGGGCATCCGTGTTGCACGAAGGTTGATGATCTACAGCACATGAGTCTTAATTCCCTTGTTGGAATGAAGGCTTACATTACGAATATGCCTGTCTATCCCGTACCAAAGATCTTCGTTGTACAACTACAGTGTATCAGTTCGGGGTCGGCCGATGTCCTTGGTGGGTTCAGTCTACGTCAATTGAGAACAAGACACGATCTGCTACCTGGTGTGCTGTGCTCGTCTCCGTCGTTCTTGAGCTCCGAGTCGGCATGATTCGAATGTGGGGGGACACGCACACACACCTTTGCCGGAACAGTCGATGACGACGAGCAATGTCGCTCGTCCACGGTAAAAAGAGGCTAGTCAACGATGGGTTACAGAGATCCGACGGAAAATCATCCGGGGACGAACCATGGCGGCGCATAGCGGCAAGTGATATGGCCATCCGCTGTACGCGGTAATGATGGTAAGCTAAACATGCCTGTCTAAAGAAGTGCCAGATCTACCCACTCGAATATCCTGCGCACATCGAGCGATGATACGCGACGTCAAGTCGTCTCCGCTGAAGGTCACTTCGATCATCATGCGTTAATCGGGAGTAAGACGCGTATAGATGACTACACGTACAGAATAGCGCCGGCGGGCAGTGGGATAGATTTATCATCATATGGCTCCCGCCCGTTCAGAATGGCTGAGAGGAAGGAGACGGGACTGGCGGCCTTGTCGTCGTTGATCCTAGTAGGGTCGGCCAGCGGTGGACATCTCAGGCTTGGAAGCGAGCAGACATTAACATACAGAACTTAGGGCCCAAATGAAGACATACCGTGTCAACTACAACCAGGCGTTCACGAAGATCTTGACTTGCTGGTTGGCGACGAGTTCAGATCAGCCTCTCTTGGGTTTGCTCTCCCACAGTGGGAGATTGTTGGTCGTTTTCGTGTAACAAAAAGGAAGCATGACATCGTCGACAACCGGAAACACGTCTCGGCCGCTACTCCGACATGCGTGAAGAGTATTGCGTAGGGACACGTCCCAGGCAAGGGAGCTGAAAAGCAACTTGAATTACGGAATTGCAGGAAAGATAAGACGAAAGTTACCCCCCATGCTGATACTCCGGCCACGCGTTGAATTGCCTCGAGCGGGATCCCTTCTGGTGAAATGATGTCAGCGATACCACGAGAATGGTTCCCCATCGATTTACCTGCTGCAAACCAGGCCGGTATCCCCAGACGAACAGTTCTGACAATTGTCAGTATCTTAAGAGCGATGTGATAGGGAAGGTACCTGCTTTCGTACATGAGTAAACACGCCCGAAATCATAGAAAGGGACCCACCGAGTCTGACTGTCAAGCCCGTCCAGGCAACAAGAAGCAACACAACTAGTTGCATAAAGGGTATTTTGGACAAGTGTGACGTATTGACCACCATGAGATCGTGTGAAGACTGATACGAGAAACTAAGGAGGTGGTGTGTTTGGAATGAACCCGCCGGCTTGTCGTGAACCACTAAGCGACGACCAGATCCACGCTAACGGTACACCATCCAACACAAGTAAACTAAGACGTCTACAAGCGGCCAGTGAAGGCTTGACGACTATCGAGTGTTTCCTCATGAGCAAGAAGTTGGAATAACAGCGGCGAAGACTTACCTGAGGCTAAGATCATTCAATGAACGAGTTAGGTTGCCAGACTTATGAACTAAGATGAAGGTGAACATACCTGAACAGTTGCCAGTTGAAGGAACGCGGTTTACACGCGTCACTGGCCTAGACGAGAATCACAGTGCATTTCGTCTTGATTCCTCAGTCGGCATTGAATATCCGGAGGACATCTTGTTAAGAGGGGAGGACGGAAGACGATTCGAGCTAGAAGTCAAACCTCTCTGATTGACGTCCCCAAGAAGGCTTCCTCGCCGCTTAACAGCGGAGGTACATGCCACACATTAGTTAGCTGTAACAAATTAGATAAAAGCTCCTGTAACATCTCCATGAATAGTCAATTTAAGTCTACGGTTAAATTCTGTGAACATTTCAGCAACACAAAACAGTGGAAAGGCGTTGAACATACACGTCATTCTACCCCAAGAGCTCATCCTTGTCGCGATCTACCTCCTCGTCCAACTCGCCATCGCCACCAAGCTGTTCCTTCCGCTGTTTAATACACCGTTGCAGTGCCTGACCCAGGTCAACGCGGTTCTCCTGCAGGTGCACGTAGAGAGGCCGTTCCTTCGTGCCAAGATGTAAAAGATGTTCATAGCCATCTTCAATGAGATACGAACGCAACGTCTCGCGTCGTTGTTGACACACCGAGGCTCGAAACCGCGCAGAGGCCATGAAGCCCTCCTTACCCTCATCCACTTCCTCTAACATCTCCGCATCGCCCATGTCCTGCTTTTCGCCAAGCGCCGTCCAAGCAGCAGTAAACGTGTCCATCGCAGAGAGGAACCTGACACAGTCAGCCTGCTTGATCTCCCAATCGTGCAGCCACGTGTTCATCTCTGCTTCTGCACGAAACCACTGGACGCGATCACTTTCCTCCGACCAAGCCTCTATGTCCTTCTTTGTCCACTTTTCCTTCCCCCGAAACGTCCAAACCCAACCTTCTTGCTTTCCTTCGTCTGCGAAATAACATCAGTACTGCTTTCCATCCAACTTTACACCTCTTCTGACCTTCATCCGTCAAATCGCTGCTATCCTCGGTATCACTGCGCTTGTGCTTCCCCTTGGAGCCGCTTGGATTGTTTGTACTCTTGCCTTTCGTCGACGTCTTCTTCGATGAACTTCCGGCTAGCGACTGGTGGGCGGAGTGGGCGCTAGCACCCGCCTTTTGAGCCTTCTTTGATGAGCCCTTAGTGGGACTCGAGTCTAGTTGACAATCAGCGCAGCACACTACGAAGTAAACATCACATACTTTGGCGCCTGTTATCTTGGGTACCCGCCGTTGTATGTTGACTCGCAGGACGCGTCCAAAGTGAGCCGTCATCCATCTGGGTAGCGCCGAGTGGTCGTTTTTCCGCTGTCTTCTTCCTGAAGAGATCTGCAGGGGTCATCTTCAGGAAATGTTCATCGTCTTCAGCGATAACCCCAAGCATGACCATGCATCCGCGGTTGTCGTTGTAGGCGCGTAGATGAGCATCCTGCAGTCGAAGAACGTCGCGTATAACAGTCTGCGATCGAGTGTGGGCGGCAACCGACCTCTCTCGGTGATCCTCGTACTTGAGGAGACTGGCTGTTTTCACATCATCGCGCAAGGCGATGATTAACGAGTGAGCCAGACCGAGCCTCAGCCGACCTTCCGTCTTTGCCAGGTCCAGCAAGTTTAAGTCCTTGCGCTCTTTTGCTGTGAAAGAGGAAGGGAGGTGCAAAGGCTCCTTTTCAAGAGCCCCGCCCGTGTCGTTCCCCGTCTTTCCCTCTTTTTGGAGATATCGCAAAGCCTCACCCATAAGGCTTTGCTGCGAGGTGTGAAACGTGCGGAGGAGCCGACCAAGCTTCTTACGCTGCGCATCGAGGTCTTTCCGCGTGCGATCCGTTGGATGAGTGACGAGGATTTTCTCATTATCGCAGACGACACGTCTAAGCAGGTGACTTGAGATTGGCACGACAGCGCTCACAGTACAATCACTTACTGCAGATCTAGGATGTCGAACGCGAGATTAATAAGGGAAGCTGGGCTATCCGGTGCGACTTGTAGGCCACGTTTCATGCGGTCGTCCCTGTCTTTCCGCTCTGCGTTGAGGAGATTGCCAAGCACCATATCTTTGGTCGGCACTAACAAGAAGTTCATCAGGCAAGCCAGGTATCTCCAGAGTAAAACGTACTCTTGGGAGGTGTCTGCCGATACACCGAAATCAACTTCTTGTTCTCATCCACCTTCGAGACTCTCTCCATCCTGTCCCAGGCTTTGATCTTCTTAGGAGGATGAGTAGCTGTCAACGCGTCGAAGAGGTCTCGACTCTTGGAGAAGTTCCGCTCAGCACGTTTCAGGTGCACTGTCAATTGTGCGGCTATGAAGGGAATTGAGTACAACATCAAAGTATTCGAGTGAAAAAGCTTACGCATTCGGATGATTTTGAGTTCGTTCCACATCGCCGAAAAAGAGGCCAAAACAAGTTGACGATTATCCCGATTCATTTGGGCAGTCATAGGCGCGAGCTGATTGCCGTGGACCCAGGGCTGCTCAGTGTTTTCGCCGTAGAAGTGTCCGACGTACATCACGTACGCAGCCGAGTACACATACATGCAGCTCTCTTGGTGATTGTGGACGTGAACTGCCGGGATGGTCATAATGAGACGTTCGATCTCCGGTACGAGGTGGGGAAGGTCTCGCTTGAAGCGCTCTACGATATTGATAATATATTGACAGGCGCAGTCGTATGACTTGACTTCTGGAGGGCCAAGATATCCGGCAGGCCGGTCATGGCGTGTGAGCTCCAACGCCAAAGCGTGTGCGAGGTCAGAGAGCGTGTACCTTGAAAAAGGATTAGCATCTATTCATGAAAAGAGGAATGTCCTTACTTTTCGCCACCCGTCAGGTCTACTATAGCCTCCAAGAGCGTGTGAGCGCACGACACGGCTACCACTCCAGATATATCTTTCCCATAAAACTTCGAGGTGTTTTGCATGTTCACCGCTCGAAGGTAGTTGCACGTGGATTTCTAAAGGCGAGCGTAAACACTTGGGTACGGAATCGAAGACGACAGACACACCTCTTCGATTATATTATTCGCCTGCCTGATAGCTTCCTCCCAAACCTCTTTGGATGGAAAAGGTCCTCGACCTTGAAGGGGATCTGGGGGGTCGAGGTTCTGATTCTTCTCGCTCTTCTTGTAGTGGCATAAATGAAAGTTCCCATCCTCTTCGCGGAACTTGCGAGTGATGTGCCTGTGAACGGTTATCATACAATCGTCTTGAAGATAAAAACGTCGCCTTACACTAGTTCATCGGGCGTCAGCCTCCACAAGTCATCCATGTTGATGCCGTCTTCGGGACAAGCGGGGCACATTATGACCAAATTCCCTGGCCGGCGATGAGGGAAGTGGTACTCGAGGCCAATGGGGATGCCGGACTTCCTTTCAAGCGAAAGCAACTCCCACACTTTGGAAGCAGTCGCCAATTGCGACGACACGTTCTACAATCCCCATGAGTAAAGTTCCGAAGTTTAGGTGAAAACTTACATTGGCATTGTATGGGAAATGCGTGTCCGTAGAGAACGCCAGGTTCATGACAAAGTCGTGACTGGAAACCTTGGCACGGACACGAAACTGCTGATGCTGCTTCATAACGGCGAAGGTGAAAGCGGTCTCGGGCTGCGTCGACGTTGCTGGAAATAAGCCCAACTTCATCAACTGAGCTACACGGTCCGGATCGCCGCTACAATGACAAAATCTGACACGAGTGGCGTGGATCCCATTCGTGTCAACGATTGTAAACGGTATCGACTCAGGAAGGGGTGACGAGGTGGAAGATGGGGAAGGAGCCGGGGACGAAGTGGTAGAGCATGGACAGGATCGAGTCGGCATATGGGGAGCAGGCGGATCAACGCCGACGCATTTGCCTTCACAGAGGGAAAGATTGATGGCGTATGTGTTGTTGTGAAGGCAGGAGATGTCCTTCTTCACGAAAAAACGTCGCTCAAAGTCCCATACGTGTGCCCAATGAAACGGATTGAGAGTATGGTAATCGGTGTAGCACAGCTCGCAACACAAAGGAAGTTTGGTGCAGTCGTAGCACTTCATCGTCATGATGCCGCCCCTACCGCAGGCACACGGCTCGCCCACACGCGCATCCACTTTTCCCAAGTGATACAGGCGGTGTATGGTTTGCTTGATAGCCGTGAACTTGGCAAATTCAGTCGCTGACTATAGAAATAACCATTAGAGGATTTCCATGAATACTTTCGATCCCAACTTGCCTGTGAACCTTCTTTGGTAGGTGGAGCCTTTGTCTCCGATTCGGCAGAAGATGCAGGCAGCTGTGAGGGCGCAGAGGTACGAGGTAGCATAGGAACGGTTCGGTATTGAGTGTCTCCTGCATCGTCGTCGTCATCGTCGTCATCATCGTCGTCGTCGGGTGTTGTGTCGCGATCAACATTGGCTCCAAGGTCGTTTGTTATCCTCCGTAGTTTGCGTTTGCGACTCATGCCGAGCTAGAGTAAGGCGGGTCAGAAGTTGAATGTGATTGAGATAGATTGTACCCACTGATACTTTCAAGCTGACGACGTGGTTCTTGATGGGGGTCTGTGAGGGGTGATTATGCACGACGAAGTAAACGAGGGGGGACGGAACTTACTTATATGAAGAGAGAACAAAGCAAGCATCCTGAAATGGCAATGCCCACGCCACATGACATTGACAAAGTAACGACGCAGTAGAAAGAAAACGTGTAATGATCAAAACACCGTAAAGTCGCGAATAAATAGTATGAAGGAGTGTGGTACGCGAAAGAAGGAAAACCAGCCAATAAATAAATAGTGTGAATGAGTGTGGTATGTGAGCGAAGCAAAGCACTACGAAAGCAAAAAGATAAATAAAGAGTGTGAATGAGTGTGGTATGTGAGCGAAGCAAAGCACTACGATAGCAAAAAGATAAATAAAGACTGATATGTGAGAAGAGTAAGTACGAGTAGCCAGAGCAGATCAAAAAGCGCGATAACATTTAAAGAGAGTGGGTATATAGGGTTTAGTCTCAACCAACCATAAGACTCCATTGCCCGTCAAAGTCAGCGGCAACGAATACTCCTTCGCATCGCAAGGCGAGGCTGATGCTGGGATCGACGGAGAACGCTACGGTGGTTGGAAAATCAACCCATTTCCGACGGTCCACATCGTACCTCTCCAGGTCTTCACCCGAGTAACCAGCGTCGGCCAGGATCGCACGGTTCACGCCTTCGATGATAACCTCGTCGAGGCCCCGAAGCTCGAGGTGGGGGTGACGCAATTCTCCATTCTGAAAGACGACGGTAAGCCAGTGTTGACATGGGAAATAAGGACGAACTGGTAACCAAAGAAGAACCTCAACCCTGTGGAACTCTTCACCATCGCGCTTTCGGCGTGTCCTCGATTGTTCAAATGGATCATCTGCGGCCACGTCTTGGAAAAAGTCATCGTCCAAAGGAAAGGGAGCAGGACGCCTCCTCGCAGGTGGACTAGGAGCTTTCGAGCCTGCAGACAGGGTGGGATCACTGGGTGACTGTGCTTGCTTGCGAGGGCGCCCCCGCTTCTTCTTTGGTTGAGTGGGTTTTGCGGGTGATGACGCAGGCGACGAGGAAGACGACGATGAGGCAAGCGGCGGTGGAGACAACGAACGACGGCGGGCTCTACCACTCCCGATAGATCCGGGAGAGCTTCTCATCGTCATCTTCAGGTCACGGACGACAGCCAGGCCACACATAATACCGGGCTTGGACCGGATGACCTCGACGTCAGTGGTGTTGGTGATCCATCGAATACTGAAATTGTTGCCCGACGATGTCTTCTTCCCGCCGCTCTTGCCACTGCTCGTCTTCTCATATGAACACTGTTCGTAAAATTAGTGGATTGTAAGAAGATCATCAAGGTAAGCACGAACATGAACATAAACGCGTCCCATGTTCTCGGCTTTGGGATGATCAAGACCGTCCACGCTATCCCGAAGCGAGGAGCCGAACCCGAAGCAGATTTTTGGGGGGAGGAAGTGGAAAAATCCGTCGTCGTGCTGACAACAGACCGTCGCGGAAAGGGGACCGGCAATCTCTCGACAGTCCCGGCGAATGATGTCCTGGGCATTGTCGTGGCGCTCAGCGCGAGTCAGTCTACGCGTGGGGGGCATCGACGGGCGGCTGCGCCAGGGATAGAAGAGGTAGGGAGAACAGAAAAAGAGGGAACCAATGGGTAATTGCTGCCCTTGTCGCCAGCTTATAAAGGGACTGGGATGCTTCGGCCTAGATATAGAGATTTGGAATAACCGCTGTCCTCAAAAGAAATTTACGCACATGTGAGAGGCGGAGCAACAGACTAGACTCCCCGCCACAAAGAAAGACGGGGACCTGAAGAGAACGCCTAAAATTTTCACCCCATTAGTGAGTTCCCGAGCAAAAACTGCGAACCTACAATGGGCGGAGCAACGTTGAGGTGAACCTGGACGGCATAGACGGAAAACTCTTGCTTTGTCTGTACCCTAACATGAGGCTGTGATCACCACGATGTTATCGATTCTGGAGTGCCTGCCCGACATGATCAGTCTTGTAAATTTTAAAGACAAAGGTTGCTATGACTGACCCTTTCTCGTTCTCTATATCACTTCAGGGGATATCATTCCACAGAAGACGGCGTGCTAACGGGGCTTGTGCGATACATAAATTGTAGATCTAAGATCGCGGCGTC
>QLPD01005050.1:0-10427 GCA_003314085.1 Hymenopellis raphanipes
GGCCTCGTTGCCCTTGGACTCCTCCTTCTGCTCGATAGAGGACACGATTCTCCACGACGCACGACGAGCGCCGATAACGTTCTTGTATGCGACCGACAACAGATTGCGCTCCTCCACGGTGAGCTCCTGGTCAGACGAAGCCACTCGCTTCATGTTCTCAACCATTTCTGTCGCGATAAGGGTTAGATTACGAAAAAGACGCAGAAAGACGACCAACCTTCATAGCGCTCGGCTTGCTCAGCGAGCTTGGCGAGATAGACAGAGTCTTCGCGGGATTCAGGCATCTGGGGAAAAGGTTAGCAACGAAAACGCGTAAAGGGGCGCGTCAGACACTGACTGTTGAGGAATGTGAAGAGTGATAGAGCTGAAGGAGAACAAGGTGAGCTCGTCGTGGCCCACAACGAGCGACAACCGGAAACTTACGGGTGGCGATTGGTGTTGGGAGTGGTGGTGGTGGTGGTAAGATGATGGAAGAGAAACGGCAACCCTCTGCGGCAAAATGCGGAGGCTGAAATACAATCGACCTATCCAGATATGGGAATGCCCACAACCCACGTCCTTTGCCCTAGGCCCAGCTCTCACAAATCGTCACAATGGACTTCTGTCACAGACTAGATACAGTCGCTATGTTTCCAAAATGCTTGTCTACGATACATATCATCTGCAAATCAATATTTGACGGCTGTGAAACAAGGCGATAGTTGATGTTGAAGAAATGAAGAGTACAATGTCCTCAATTTTAAGTAGAGGAAATCGCGCACGCCACGCGCCATCGAACACGTCACTCCTAGCCATCATCGGCTCCAAGTTGTTGGAGAACTGCCAACAGAACTATTCTAGCTGGAAATTGACACAGCGGCTATCACGCTGTACACTCAGTCCTTTCAGATAGCCGACCACAGATATTCAGAGAGCAGGGTATTAACTGTCTTCAATCGGATCTCAGATTGTCAACGTAGAGCGTTAGTTCTCTTAATTAAGCGCCGTGCCCAGGCTGTGGAGTCCAGAGTTGCGGCGGCTTAGGCTAACGCGTCGCGTTCCGTTTGAGCCACGTGGGCACCACGTGCACGTCAACGTACGTAAGCAGAACCCTCTTCTTTCAGCCACCAGCTGGTCGACTTTCTTTACCGATAACCTTCACAGAACTCATAGAACACCATGTCTTCCACTGTGGCAGGCAAGAAACGTAAATCTGACGCGTCGACGTCGGGTCCTGCCGCCAAGAAGGCGCGTCTCATGGTCGACGCCATCCTCGCGGACACCAGCAACTATCCTGTCCCCGAAGACGACGACGACGCGCGTCAAT
This sequence comes from Hymenopellis raphanipes, assembly GCA_003314085.1. NCBI lineage: Eukaryota > Fungi > Basidiomycota > Agaricomycetes > Agaricales > Physalacriaceae > Hymenopellis > Hymenopellis raphanipes. The sequence continues at coordinate 1,307 of QLPD01005050.1, forward strand.
CCCTAGTAGCGCTTGCCAAGTATGCCCGCAGCCTGGAGGACCAGCTTGCAGCCAGCCAGCCCCAAGCCAAGTCTGCTGACCAGTTGGAGGCCGCCGCTGAAAAGCTACGCAAGGCGGCAAGGAGCGGTATCAAGAAACAAATGACGGTAAGCCGACTTTCTTATCGTAGTCGTCGCGTCGTATTGATTGATGACAGTGGAAACCCTCGTGCAAGACTGGGGGTTCTAGGTGGATGTACGACGGCGTTTGTAACGACGCGGACGTCTTTGGCGCCATGTTGAATCTGGGAGGACCTCCAACTTTCAAGACGAAGAAGATGACGGCGGAAGAATTTCAGGCCGTGATGGGTACCATCGAAGGAAGCGCGCGGTAACGTATTCTCGCTGTCAAGCTGTCTCACTCACTAATCTCGCGCCACTAGGTACAACACGCTCTATATGAGGGGCAACGTCAACATACAGTGGAAGCCGGATGAGGGCACGTTCAAGTTCAGTGGTACTCACGGCATATGAACCAACGAAACACGTTTTGAATACAGTTCCTCAATTCATACTAATGTCATGTCTTCATCGGCGCTTTAGCGGGAGTCAACGAGATCTGTACATGTGGCCAAGTGCAGTCTTCCATTTAATATCGATAAAACAGTCTATACCTGCGACTGCGGATTATTGTCGCAAGACTGTTATCTCGGGATCTATCCTGAAGTGAGGACCTAGCTGTCATCGCTTTTAAGGGATAGCAATCGTAGATCCTTCTTTCAGTCTAGGTGATTCACGAGGCCCTCCGAGTCCTATTTAACCTCTACGTCGATCCTCCCCGTCATCAGCATGACCTCGGGATTGGATCCGACTTGCCACCGGAATTTCTCTTTGACGAGCGTGCATGGGTTAGTTCTTTCCGGTGTGGGTTTACCTTACCTCAATGTGTCTTCCTCTCTGCGACAATGTTCATGGCCGGCGACTCAAAAATGGCTCATTTGAGCTCCATTGACTACAGGAATGATTTCGCTGTTCCTGACGTTTCTACAGATCCTTGAAAGACTATATGCGTATCCTCTCTGATGCTGAGCTCATCCATGTTTAGCCTCGTTCGAAGAAATGATGTTCTCCCTTCTCGTTTCTGAAATGGGAAAAGTCTCGTTCGTTCTTTCCTAGTGGTTCAACGACAACGTTGCTTTGTAGTGCCTCCATACCTTGGTGGATCATCCCCATTGTTGTTATTCTCACCTACCTCTCATGAAGTCAGTTTCTCCCGTTTGACTGAAGCGTTGCAGCGTTAATTCTCATCTTATAGCTCTTGGCCCTCTGTCTGCGTCGTCGCCTTGGACATTATCCAGATCAATTTCACTTTGCCCTACTTCTGGACCAGTTTCACATTGACGGTTGATTAGTCTTCAGTTGTTCGAATATATCGCATGCGAGTCTCGCGTATTATGGGTAGGAACTACGCCAGCATGGCCGTGATTGTCGAGTCTGCGCTGTTGTACACTCGTTTCCAGTTGGCCTTCATTGTGCCATTTGCGCTGGGGGCAGCCTTCCCAGCCGGTCTTCCTCAGTCATGTCCAGGTAATATCGATGTCCATTATCGAACGCCATTGAATTGTAACTTTTGCTTCCAGGTGATTGCTCCTCTCTCGATTGTCTTTCGCGTTTCGTCGGGACGTGCTTGGACACTTGCTTAGCACTTCTTCCGACGTTGAGACAGACAACAGTATTCAATTGCCCAGTAGGCCTTCTAAGGTACGGGGATGAGTAGTGCTGTATTACCTACGCGCTGAAAGTATTCAGGAATGGCAATCTGACATCCGCAAGTGGGCCCATGATCTTCGCCAAAGCTCAAAGGATCGCCCCGGATACGTACTGACGATGAAGGTAGGTACGAACATTCGAGGCGCCACTGGCGCGCGGAGCATGCGCACAACGTCCTTTGCAGCTTCCAATCCCGTCGATTGGTCAGAAAATGATAAGTACATTCTTTATTATACAACGTAACCCCGCGGAACATTTGTTCATTCAATTTTCGAGAAAGTCTCGAACGACACTTATGTATCTGTCAAGTACACCGGTAAGCTGATGATGGTTTACTATGAAAGCCGACTGTATACCTTTCTGGTTCCTCGAACTGGGCGAGGTGCGTGCTGTTTTGGAACTCCACCCATTTGATTTTGGGGATGCCTCTAAACCAAGGCAAAACCGCTTCCTTCTGCACCTCGTCGAGCGGCGCACTAAGCAGAAGCGTAGGCGCTCGGATGTTATGGACAATGTCGACAACACTCCATCCAACGAGGGTACCGACAATGTTGAACTCGGACGCACCAAACCTAGTACCAGATTGCTGTCAGCGAAAGAACATGACATGCCAGCTGGGTTCACGGACATCGTGTGGTAGACAGTGGGATCTTGCGCCACTGCATCAAAACTCTTTAGCAGCTCCTGAGGCCACGGGTCCATACTACAGACATGCTTGTAATAAAACTTTCCCATTCCAGCTTGATACTCTGGGTCCGAGGTCGTGCCAGCCTCCTCGTGGTCCCTCAGCATCTTGACGAAATCGGCTGGGAACTTGTCGAGGAGCGCGTTGGTCGCCTGTTCGAAGAGAGCGGTCGACGCGGGCGCGTTCGCGATGACCAGCCTCCTCAAACCGCTAGGCGTTCGTTCGGCGGCGTAATGCCCGGCGAGCATACCTATGGGAATGAACTTCAATTGTCGCGCGCAAGGTTACCTGATAGTATACGACCGACCTCCCCACGAATGACCAACAAGGTCGAAACTCGTGATATCGAGTTTCTTCAAGAGGTTGTCGAGCTCATCCATAAACAGCTGAGGCCTCCAGAACTCCTTGGGTGCATCTTTGACATGCGAGGAAGCGCCATTGCCGATTTGATCATAGAATAACACTGGGATACTATAGTCTGCAGTTAGTTGTGATCGTTAGCAGGACAAACGCGTAATGACATACCCAGCCTGCTCATACAGTGCTTTGTTCGGGAGCATACTGTCATCATGCTGTCTAGCGCCTTGTTTCAGACGGGAGATGGCTCACTAGTGGTGCGTTAAGCCAGGTCCTCCATGGAGAGCCACGACGGGGGTTTTACCCGACTTGAGATCTCCGTAGATGACGTAGAAGGTCTCATAGGTTTTGTTTTGGTAGACGAAAGAAACTGTTCCAGTAGTAGGGGAAGACATGAGAGCGGCGTGTGAAAAGCTCGAGCTGGCGCTTCCCAGAGTTAATAATATAGAGCGCGTTTCAAGAAGCGCCAGCGCGCGCCGCTCATGGGGATCAAGGACAAGACTGATATTGAATCAGTGTTGTACGGCGAGTAGTACATGGCGAGTATAGCCGCCATTTATCCGAATTGTAGCTTAATTGTCAATGTCGTCGAGCAAGTGACTTGATGACCATTCTTAGGCCATACATTTGCCGTAAAGTTGAGCGGCTGGCAGATTTGAACGGGGCATTCCCTCCTCGAAAGTAGTCTATATGTAGATTCTATTGCAACAAAGAATGAAAAAGAACTGAGGCCTCAAAGACTTACGGGACCGCACCGCCTACGCCTTTTCCTTGGGAAGTTGTCCAGACTGGAGATGCGAATCGGAGGGAGGATCGACGGGAGCCTCATCAGAAGTCTTTCCAATAGATCCCAACTCGACGTCGCCTTCCGCCTTTTCCTTCTCCTTCAGTTTCAGAGCATGCCTCTCCTCGTACTCCTTGTTCAGGTCTTTGTGCCGGATCATCACGAAGCTGATGAAAACCGCGGACGCTGTGAGCCCAGCGTTCAAGTAGAAAACGTACTTGAAGCCTTTCATGTATCCTCGTTGCAGAATATACTGTCTCGTCGCCGCGGAAATATTGAGATCAGCGCTATAGAGCTCGGATGGGTCGTTCACGATGGTCGATATCAGAGAGGCGGAGAGCGATAGCCTCTGCATAGACTGCCGCAGCTGGTTATTGCTACGAAGTTGCGCGTGTGGCGTCAGGTAATATCGTGGATCTATAAATGGCTCGTCACTCACATAAGCGCAGCATTGACCGCAAGAGACAAGGTGCCGCCCATTGTTCGGATGAACTAGACAACCTTAGCTCGGGACCTCGCAATGGACGAGGAGATACTGACGTTTCTAAAGGCCGTTACTACGGACATGTCTCGCCTTGGAACACTTGCTTGAGCTGCTATAGTAGTTGGTTGAAGCGTCTAAAACGCCATAGGTGAGAAGAGACTTTCAAGAGTAAGACTTGCCTCACCTGCCCAGCTCCAACACCAGAAAGAAGCATGAAGATGACCATGGCTGCCTTGCTGGTCGTCTCGTTAACAGTAGAAATGCATCCGCATCCGATGGCCCAGACAGTAAAACCACTCCAGATTATGGGCTGAAAACGCGAGTCCATTGGCACGATGAAGAAAGAGGCCAGCTATGCTTACGGTGTAATGTCCTGTCTTACTGATTACCATACCCTAGGAGTAGAAGAAAGGCAGATCAAATCGAAAGACTAGACGAGAATATAGACAACACTTACAGACGCCCAGCTTGCAGACATCTGGCCCAAGAGAAACGGAATGAGGAACATTGCTGACCAGGACATGAAAATCCGAAATTTGCAGAAAAAGACAAAACATACCAGCGTGTATGGGCGTATAGTGCAGAACAGTTTGGAAATATTGAGGCAGGTAGAACAACGAGGAAAAGAATACGAATCCGCTGAACAAAGTCAAGTCATCAGTAAACGTGCTTAACTCGTAAACAATGACGATCGATACTTCATGAACATGATGATATAAACACCTGTTACGGTCATATGCTTGAAGATGTACACTGGGAGATTCCGTGAGTGGCGTACTGAGTCGAGGCTGTTGACGTACTAGGTACAATAGGCAAGCGGGCAACTTTCCATTCCCACATGCAGAACAAGAGGATCAGAAACATTCCTGAGAACAAGGGCGCCAAAACAACTGCAGACGTCCAAGGGAATGTTACGCCACCCTGGATTCGTTCAGTTGAGCACCGATACTTGAAGAAGAAGCGCGCTGCAGGTGCGTACCCAGATCAGAGGCAGCATAATCAAAGCACTCGAAGCAAGAGTAAGAAGGGAGCCGACGTAATCGACGTAAAGCAATTTCCTGGCGCCGCAGTTTGAGTAACAACATTCAAGAACCATAAGGTAAATGAAATCTCATACCGCCGAATTCCTGGCTCCACTGCTTTGAGGGGCAGTATGAACCATACGATGGCGGTCGCAACCACGGAGACCGGTATGGTAACCCAAAACGACCACTGAAAGTCTTGAGTGGCGACACTTGTGGGTACTAGAGGTATCACGTACCCTCCATCCAACACTTTGCGACAGAGCACCCCCAATCAGCGGCCCAACCGTATAACCGATAGCAACAACACCTTGTATAATACCCTGATACTTGCCTCTACAAACCAAATTGAACATGAGCTTACACCTCCAAAAAGCGCATATCATCTAGCCACGCACCTCTCCCTCAGCGTAACAATATCCGACACCACAATCTGCATCATACTCACAATCCCCCCGCCGCCCACCCCCGCAATCCCCCTGAACACGATCACTTGCAAAATCGTCTTGGCGAACCCCGCGAGGAGGTTCCCAAACATGAATACACTCATTCCCATCGCCAGCGCGCTCTTCCGCCCAAAGATGTCGCTGAACCGCCCATAAAGAGGCTGGAACGCCGCGGACGTGAGCATGTACGCGGACGGGACCCACGACACGACGGCGCCCGCGTGGAAGGACGTGTTGATAGTGGGTAGGGAGGTCGCGATGATCACCGAGTCGAGAGCAGATGCGAACACGCAGAGGCCCAGCCCGAGGAAGACGGCGAGGATCTTTTTGAACGGGAGGATGTTCGTCTGGTCCGTTAGGCGGACCTCTTTCGAGGAGGACGCTACAGGTGTAGCCTGCCCCGCGGTCGGCGCACCGTGACCATCGATGATAGTCCCCTCGCGCGACTCAAAGTTTTCGGCGGGAGTATTTTCGGAGGCCATACTGGTCGGATCCTCCACGGTCGCAAGGCCCACTTATATAGCTCGCAACACACACACCCCACACCACGAGTAGTATTATTGATAAGGACTCGTTTCCTGGGGTTCCTGTGTGTCTTTCGGCCACCATAATCCGATGCGCAAGAGCCGAAGGGCGAAACGGACAGCTCTAGAGTCGGTGGTCGATAAACTTCAAAGCCCAATCCCAAGGTCGCAGCCATCGTCGTTGCTGAAAAGACGTACTAGAACAGAACTGAGAGACACCAGAAAACTCTATCGAGATGTCAACAGGCTCGAGTATTTGAGAGCAGACAGGGGCCATCACAGTGAGTGTTCTTAAAAAAGCGCACCAGCCTCCTCGTGCAACAAAGGAAGATCCGCTGACGTACAGCAGCGGGCCACTCGCTTCCGAAAGCAAAGGAGATGAAATCGATACGCACTTTGATTGACCAAAACCTTGCTGCATCCAAGTCACCAAGAGACATATGAAAGAAACGTCATATTCCAAAAAAATGAGATTGCAGTATACAAGATTGCCTGTGGGTAATAATGATATGGAATGTTTGATAAAAAACAAGTGAGGCCAAAGTGAAAAAGGGTATCGAACCAATGTGAACCAAGAAATAATAATACGACGATAAGATATAGAACATTATACTTCACTTCACTTCTTAATGGCCCGCAGCTGCGCCCGAAGCTGCCCGTTCTCCGTCTGCATCGTGTTCAGCTCGTCCAGCAGAATCGCTTTCTGGTTCTGCTCAGACGTCGCTATCGCCTCCAACCGCTCCTGCGCCTCCTTCAGCGCTGCTCTTGATTCCGTCAACTGCGCTTCCAGCTGCTTCTTGATCATCTCCGGCGCGCTGGCAGCTTCTTCGGCAAGCGTGAGCGTCCGAGCGCTGAGCGTGTTGTTGGCCTCCGTCAGCTGCCTGCAAGTCTCGGCCTGCTCAGCCGCCAGGTTCTCAATTTCCAACTTTTCGGACGTTATCCGGTCAACGCTATCCTGCAGCTCTCGGACTTGGTCCTCCCTATGCAAACAGTTAATTGCCGTATATACAAGTGGTAGCAAGTTGTACTCACATAGCCGTATATTTCGCTGACAAGCTCATATTCCGATCCTCGAGCGTCCGAACCTGCTTCTGGTATGTCTCCAGTGCCGTACTCCCCTCTTGAGCAAGTTTCTGTGCCCTATCGGCATTCTTCTTGAGCAAGTCATGGGCTTGAGCGAACCGTATCAATCGCTCTATCAAGGATCGATCGTCCAACACAAGGGCCTGCACCCGCGCCGCAAAGGCTTCTACAGTAAACGGCGTAGGATTGGGCGAAAGTGGCGTCCCGCTCGGACTAGGTCCATACAGCGCTTTGAGGGACCGCACATCCAGGTCGGACAAGGACTTGGATCCACCTACGCCCCCAGGAGAAGACGGCGTAGGCGAACCTGCACGGAACTGCTTCTGGGCATTGAACTTTGCTGCACGCGCCTCTGGCGAAGGAAGCAGAGACCACAAAGGCTGAAGCACTGAAACAATTTTGGCAGCGTCACCAGTAAACTCGGTCGGGAACATTCCTGACGGCACAATCGGAGAACGTACTGCAAGGTCTATTTGTTCCTGAAGCGACACATGAGATTGGCAAGAGAAATGAACAACTCGAACTTGCCTTTAATTTCGAAGTCAACATGCGAGACTCTTTGCGAGCGTCTTCCCGTTCACGACGCGCTTCCTCCACCTCTCGAAGAAGAGCTTCCCGTTTGGTAACCTCTTCCTCGAGCTCTTTCTTGACAGATTCCAACTCGGCCTTTGAGCCTAAGGATTCCAGATGTAGGCTAATTGAAGACAGAAGCGCCTTGAGCGTCCTCTCGCGGCTGTACAATGGAATATCATGCTTCTGGAGCAGAGACTGAACCATCGCGACGTGCTCCTCAAGCTCGTCTGAGAGCTTCTGAAGAGCAGCATCGTCCTCGTCCTTGATTCGATCCGTCTCTTCCTGTAGTCGTCGTAGATCATCCATATTCTCTTCCTCAAGCTGAGCGCGTTCCTTCTGCCAAGCCAGACGCTCCTGCTCCAGATCGAGCTGAATTCGACGTATTTCCGCATCCGACGCCTGAGTCTGCACAGACGTAGTTTCCATCGTCTGCACCCTCAACCGCAACTGAGCAATCTGTTCATCCCTTTCAGCCCGCTCCACCTCCCACACCCTCTTCTCATCCAACAGCTGATCAAACTCATTCTCCAGCTGCTCCATTTTGGGAATCTCCGCCTCCAGCGCGGCGATGGTGTCCTGTGCGCTCTGCAGCTCAAAGTCCATCATCGTCTCAACCTCCTGCTTTTCCAGCTTAACCAAAGACAGATCCCGCGTCATCTCAGCCTGCTTCCGACTCGCAGCCGTCAACGCCTCTGTCGCCGTTTTCAACTTGTCTTCGAGTTCTCTAATGGCCGCGTCCGACGATCGCTGTGCGACCGGAACAACAGTATCCGCGTGTCCGGCGAACAGATGTGCGCCGTCGAACGGCGCGGAAGACGTCGAGGAAAGAACGGGGCTCAGCGACATGCTGCGATTCGGCGTCTCATACCCAGAATCGCGGTTATGATGCTGGGTGGAACCGTTTTCCTGGGTGTTAGCCTTCTTCTCCATAGCGCGCACTGAGAAGCTCAACACCCCCGCGCGGTGCTCCAGCAGTCGCTTGTTGACCTCGCTAGCGCGTTCCGAGACCCGCCACCATTCCTTCTGCGCAACCTCCACACGCCGACTGGCAGCTGCGAGCTGCTCCTCCGTCTGCTTGGACATTTTCTTGTTGTTGGCGTTGACGCGAGAGAGGGAGAGCGCGGCATCGCGTATCTTGGTCTCCAGCGCGAGCTTCTTCTGCATCGCGCCCAGCCTCGATTGTAACAGTTGATGTTCCTTCCCACACACACTCTAATTAGAGCGGGGGGTATATTGCAGCCATATACACACACACCTTTTTCAGATCATCGACCTCTTCCGAACTGAGAATCTCAAACTCTCGACTGTCCACGACGGCATCGCTCGCGAGTAAACTGAGCAACAGCTCGTCCCTTATATTCAGTCTGCTCGACGAGCGCTTGTACTCCGTATCCGGGGATGCGTTCACCGACTTT
>QLPD01005052.1:0-13061 GCA_003314085.1 Hymenopellis raphanipes
ATTTCAACGCGAAGTCGGAATAACAGCGGCCATTGACAACGTACCCATTGGTGATACTTGCGGCAAGAGGGAGTGAGAAAGAAAGACGCGTTTCGGTCCGACACCCGACTCCAAGGAGACATGCGATCCCGTGATGAGGATGATGGCGCAAATTACAAATGAAAGCCTTTGCGATACGCCCATCATGGCGAACACGCCCTTCAACACCACTGTTGGAGATGAAGACGAGCCTGTGCTATTTATCCCGCGGAAGGGCTCTAAATATCGCAAGGGGGTAAGTTTCCTTGTGTTGTCGCTCAACATTACGAGATACTAAGTGGCGTGTTCAGGACTATAAACATGTCTGCAAGCAACAGCCGCTTCCCTTGAACGAGCTTCCGCGATATCTCCGTGACCCAACTATATTTCCTCAATGGGAACCGCCCACACTTTGGTTGGGATGGGTCATCACCGAGGAAGACCTTCTCAAACTCGTCGAGGCTCACTACCCCAAACAACTCATCCGCGGGAAGCGTGGGCCTACTCGCAGTAGCATCTACATCTTGCCGAAGGTCCTCTGCAAAGAATACCACGTGGATCCGAGGCTGCTTGAGTGCGTCGATATCGCTTTTGTGTCTCGACAGGACGGAGAGAAGACGACAGCACTGTCAGTAGGCTGTACGGCCATCGGCATCCTCGATGAACAAACGAGAAATAACATTCAAGCAAAATTTGGTCTGCAGCGGCCTCCCGAGTGGTTTCTTGATGATCACGGCTGGAAGTGGACACGCCGTAGTAGGTTTTCCTTTGTCACGTTTTCTATGGGATTGACAATTGTTTTCCAGCATACACTGTTTACAACCCTCAAGATCCTAGGGAAAGGACTGTATACTATGCCTGATGGGACCTCCATTCCAAGCTGAATCCTCCTTCTAAATCTTTCCCGCAGCTTTCTCCAAGTTCTGTCGCTCCCGGGTCGTCCTTGCTTTCCGATACATGTTCTATCTACATACTATTCCCAAGCTAGCTATATCAATCCATTCTCGAAATTCCATGTTACTATGGACGTTCAATCTTGAACACCCGGGCCGCACTCGTACGCCTCCCCTATGGCTTCTTTCTCCTGTTCATTTCTCACATGTGTCAAATTGTGTGCACGCCGTCAAGTCAACCTGATTCCGCTGCACGAGTCAATATGTGTCTAAGGACGGATGGCATACCTTGGTTGACCTTGAAACGCGAGTTATGGAAAAGAAGCTAGTCGTGGATAGAGGTGGATTGGTCATTCATCGACGGGGTATTGACAGACCAGACTCTGCGTTGACTCGTTTGACACGTATCTTTTCATGGCGTTTGTAAACATGAGTTGAAAAAATCCTGAAGGCTGATCTGAAGGAAGAACTTAGTAGGAAAGTGCGATCACGTGAGGAAAAATGCCCCGCAAATTGCAAATGACTGGACGTGACACGTCGCTTCTTAACCATTATGGCGACCACCAACACGACTCCTGCTGTCAAAAAGCCCGAGCGTCTGCTGTTCACTCCTCGACAGGGCACTGTATATCGCAAAGGAGTAAACGTCGTCTCTCCATCTTCTGATATGACATACTAACTTTAAGTGGCGTGTTCAGGACTATGCACATGCCTGCCAGCAACAACCGATTCCCATGCACGAGCTTCCGCGATATCTCACTGACCCGTTTCTGGTCCCCAAATGGGAAGCCCCGACACTTTGGTTGGGTTGGGTTATCTCCAGGGAAGACCTTCTCCAGCTTGTCGCCGCCCATTATCCTAGTTACCTCACCCCGGGGAGGAGTGGACCTATCCCCAGTAGCATCTACAACTTGCCGGATGCCCTTCGTAAAGACTACCAGGTAGAACCGGAACTTCGTGATTGCCTCGATATCGTTTTTGTGGCTCGGCAGGACGGAACGCGGACGACAGCATTGTCTGTGGGCTGCTCGAACATAGGCGTCATCAAGCTAGGAACTGTCGATGACATCCAAACGAAGTTCGGGCTTCAGCGGCCTCCCGAGTGGCTTCTGGATGGTCGTGAATGGCGGTGGTCCCGTCGTAGTATGTTTGGTTTCTTTACGTTTTCTGTCGCTTGGATTGACTGTTTGCCAGCATTACACTGTACATAATATCTGATTTCTCAACATACACTATTTCAGTTCCTAAGACAATCCTAGTAAAGAACTGTATTTGCACGGACCGATGTACACAGCAACTTCAATCAAGTTTCTGAAGCAGAGCCTCCGCGATCTGGAATTGGATGCACCGTCGCTCCCTCCCGCCTCCGATGCTCAAGCGCGTTCTTCATATTTGCCGAACTGATTTGTTTTCAATAGCTCGCTTTATTTCGAGGTGTGCGGTTACAACTGACTATCGATGTGGCTCTCCCGAGCAGCGAATTCGATAGCAGTCACTGTAGCTATTGACTCTTGAGAAGACAACCCCTGACGCAGGTGGATAATCATGCGAGCAGTCAGAATTGAGTGCAAGGCATACTGTACTCTATCAATGAAATGTTAGTTCTTCGTTGTTCTTTAGAGCGCCACGGATACTAACGGTAGTAAGAGCATTCCGTATTCGGTCTATTTGTACTACATCAGACACGTCGCTTGGTGGTTTTCGCAGAACAAGCTTACCGATGTAGCACTGGAGATCACCAACACCATATTTGCCAGGGATAGTACTATGAGACCGTGTCAACATGAAGCGCCGAGTGCCTGTGAAAGAGATCTCACCAAATATGAGGAGAAAGTATATGACGCCTAGATGTCCGACATCAGTGTATTTCCACGGCGCAAAATCGGAACGAACCATCTTTATAAAACGTTTTCACGAAAGATGACGGCTGAATGCGGCCTACCGAGTTGTGAGTATTCAGTCGTTTGTGGGAAGACTGGGGATCTGACATTGACGAAGCGCAGAAATGCAAGTCATGATGAAAAGAACTGGATCGCAATGCATTAGAATATGAGGTACATTCAGTCAAATAACTCGTGCTTACAAAGTTCCAGCCCCGCTATAATTGCATACGTCGAAGAGATAACATCACTTCTGGAGGTGGGTATACAGCCAACATGGTCGCCTGCGATTCGGTCATCTTCTCGAGTATCTGGGATGAGACATATAAGCCTCATGAAACGGATCCTCAACTAACAACTTCACCAGTCCAGGTACGTGTGTTCGTTGCGAATACGATGATGGCAGCGACAATGCTTCCACATCCACTTATCACGATCAACGCGGCGACCTTGACATTCTGTTTCCAGATGGCAAATACACGCAGTAGCAAAATGGCTGCAGGCGGGTTCAGCGTCGAGACGTCAGCGAGTCAAATCACGAGTGACGACAACCTTCTGCAACACTGATCCCCAAGAAAACGAGCCCTAACGCGATATTAGGCGAATGAGATGTTGGGGTGCGGACAGAACATACACCCAGTCGCTCGAAAGAGAGAAGCATCGTCAACGCAAAACCGTGTCCATCTCTTCACTTGGGAAAATGGTTAGCACGGTTTGTGGCGGGATCAGCATGAACCCCTACAGTATAGCGAGATAATTTGCCCAGCAAGAGTCGGATATCGAGTGAGCAGGAAGAGAATCTTCCCGAGATTCCACGGCGCTGCCCAGATAAATTGGATCTCGTCCTCTGCCAATCACTCGAGTCAGCACTACGGCTCACTTGAAGTTGGAGGGATAATCACGGAAGGTCAATGCGTAATCGTAGAACTGATGAAACTTCAATGTGTCTACGGAGACTTGCATTCGGTGTAGAACGCACCACAAGAGCTAGACTGCCCGCTGGACGTTATCGTGAGCACGCTGATTTCCTCCTCCGTCGATGGACTCGCCTTGTATATACTAACAGTCGCGTCAGTCTCCCCTCCATGTATGCGTAACTATACCTAAAGACTCACTGCAACGACTTGGAATTTCTGTAAAGACGCAATAAATGAATCGGACATGTCTGGGCGGATGAAGAGGGTATTCGTACTACTCGTAGGTCCAATATATACGTACGACGTTTGGACTCGGCTACTCAACCATTAACATCACCATCCTGAGACGTGAGTGCTGAGTAGCTAAAGTCCGTCGGTCAACGGAAGAGAGTCCGAGATATCAGAGCATTCCTGTGCTTGATTCCGCTTTTATCATGAGTGTAACACAGGACATTCCAAGTTCAAGATGACCGCAAGACAGAGCAAGCGAGCACAGTTCTGTCGGTGTAGACGACAGGTTCAAGGGATTGGAGGCTAGGCATCTTCCTCTAGAGGTAGCGACGAGCAGAACAACATGCGTGAGAAAATCTTACTCGCTCAACACCCTCCTCGACGCCCAGCGCGCACGTAAAACACGGACTCTAGCTTGACCATCAACTGCAACACCGTCATATCATTCTACAACTTGATAAGCCTATCGACTGACTGAACAACGGAATTTGGATCTCACCGATTCATGATGAGCTGAAAGTCTGTCGTAATAACGCTACGCCTTGATAGTCCTACGTAGGCTGTGACTCAATTCCTCCGACTCGGAATCTCCTGGAAGAAGTTAAATAGCGGTGGTCCACGGTAGTTGCCCTAGTGTTTAGCAGGTAAGTTATGTCAGATCAGAATCGGGAATTCAAGTGAATGATTCAATGAAGGACAGAGGTGAAGGGCCGTTGTTGATGCATTTACTAGAGTATCCAGGTATGTACAGAAACTTCGGGTACGCCATTCTGCGGCCAAGCAAAGTTCGCAAAAGAGACCAACGAACACACACCGTTGCAATCTAGGCTGCACAGCTACTTTTTATCCCCTGTATGGCATTTCCCGTAGGTTCCTCCGTCTGTGGTTCGTAGCAGTGCCGCCAATAATATTCGGTCTCCCTCATCCTAGAATAGAGCCAATCCGGCTCTATGAACCTTGTCCATCAATGTTAAACCAACTGTTCGAGGGAGAAGACATACCCGCGTAACACAACGGCCACCGAAAGCTCGTACCATGAAAGTGGTCAAACTCATGATTCAAGGGACCACGGCCATAATTTTTTCGGAACGCGTCATACACGCGCTTGGGTACAGTCATTTTTGGATCGCTGCCGTCGAAAGAGGGTACGACCACAGCGACGAGCAAGTAGTAACGTTCTCCTTTGTGGAAAAAGGGAACAAGTGTGGTCTTGAGGTTTTGTCGTTCCATTTGTTCAATGATAGCGCAGTGTGTGGTACCCGAGAGCGCGATTTCCTCCTCGGACAATGATACCTTCGCCATTGCATCCACTTGCGCTTGGGTTAGAGCGATGCCACAGACATACGGGATGGGGTTCTTTGTAGACATGACGAGAAGCTATGGTTGAGTGGACGCGTTGCAGATACAAGGAGTAAGAAACAAAAAAACCGCTTTTTTGTTGCCGCCGTGAACGATAATGGTGAGTGATAGAGAGCACAAGCAAACACCAAGAGCAGGAGCAAATAAAGAGAGGGCAATGTGATTCTGTCGGTTGGTGGCGAGTCCGCAGGAGGTTGTTGTCCAGAACGGTAATATAAAGGCACGGAACAACGGCGATAGTTTGCTGTTAAAGTTAAGGTCAGTTAGAGTTGAGTTAAGATTATGAGGGGGAAGGGAGAACGCCGCTGCTACTGCCGGCAGGTGCAGGAGCGGCTGCTTTCTGCAGAAAGCAGCCGCTCCTGCACCTGCCGGCTGCTGGCGGCTGGCAGTCGCTGCCAGCCGCTGCCAGCCTCAATGCTCCTGTAGGGTCACTCGAGTGCTCCTGTAGGTTCATTCAATCGATCCTATAGGTACTTTCAGCCACTTCTACTGTAGGATCTTCTGAGTGCTCCTATAGGGTTGTTCAGAGGTCCCTGTAGGTACCTTCGGCACTGTAGGTATCTTTGAAAGCTCCTACAGGCTTCTTCCAACGCTCCTGTAGGTTTATTCCAGTATTCCTGTAGGATCCTCCACATACACTCCTGTGGGATTCTTCACCTCCGCTCCTGTAGGATCGTTCGTGTCCGCTCCTGTAGGGTTGTTCGCGTCTGCTCCTACAGGCTCGCTCCAGTACTCCTGTAGGATTATTCACCTTTGCTCCCGTAGGATCGTTCACCTTCGCCCATAGGGTTGTTCACGGCTGCTCCTACAGGCTCATTCCACGATACACCTTCGAAAACCTTGAAAGACCAAGATGAGACCTCTGCGCACGCGTAATGACGCACATCGTCCTGCACGGAAGGTCCAAGTGCAGGACGATGTGCATCATCGCCCACGCGCGTTTAGTGAGACACTCTCTCCCAGTATATCCCCCCTTGAAGGTTACCATATATCCTCGAATACTCGTCTGTTTGGGTTATACTTATATAGTCCGTTTGGATTGCTAAACACGTCTCCTTCCCAAACACGACTTCCTCAGACTCTTATATTTCATATAGTAGCCTACAATCTCAGCGAACACTCCTACGGGTACACTGAAAACTACCTGTGGGAGCCGTGGTGAAAGCTCCCATAGGAGCAGTCAGCGAACACTCCTACAGGTACTTACACTGAAACTACCTGTGGGAGCAGTCAGCGGATGCTCCTACAGGTACATTTGAAGCTACCTACAGGAGCAGTGGTGAAAGCTCCTGTAGGGGCGCACCTATAGGTGGCTTGCAGCATACCTGTAGGAGAATTGAAGCATACCTGTAGGAGACTGACTAGTAGGTTCTTATAAGCAGTGTGAGGTTTTAATCAGTGCCACCATGCATTGACTGATCCTACAGGTACAGTGAGTGACCCTACAGGTGTAGTGGAATGCTCCCGTAGACCCGGGCATGGCAGCGGCTGCCAGCGGCTGCCAGCTGACGTGCAGTAGCAGCGGCGTTCTCGGCAAAGGGGCCGATCGATAAGATCAACTGCCGAATTGGGAACTTAGTCATCATACCTATTACCGACGTTGCTCCCGCCACGTCTGTATTCTGGATATAATATTATGTGCCTACAAGGTAGATAACATGCCTATATAATATATTCCACCTTTATCTCACTTACAACACAGAGCCTCACCGTCTATGACATTAACACTGGTACGTGACATGTCGCGTCACAATACATGATCACCAATAACAGTCACACGGACCAAGAACTCGGACTTCCTATTAGTATTATACTCCATCGACACTCGTTTTCTTGTCTTCTTGTACCAATGGCAGCCTATGCAACCGAAGTCACCACCCATCTCACTACCTTCCGCACCCTACTCGCACAATGGTCTGACGCGCTACCTCCCACGTCGTGGTCGCATTTAGGACGCGTCCTCCACTTGACGGCGAGGCAGAGACCAAGTTCCATGCCCTAGAGGACAAGCAAGATGAAGAGGAGAGAGAGAAACACGACACCAAGCCTTTTTGTGGCTCATGTTCCCGGCAAGAAGGTGCGTTACACGTTTATTTGCTGTTCTTCCTCGACTAATGCTGTGTCGTTACCAATAATGTATGCTCAGCTTACTGTCTCCCCAAGTTATCCGACAAGTGTCCGTAGATTCTTCCTTTGGTCCTCTCAGGCCTTGGATGTTTCCTTGCCTACGGTCAAACGAGTAGCGACAAAACGTACACTATGGAGGGCATTGAAGCATGCATCTCCCGTGACCTTTTTGACGCCGCTCGTGTCGTTGGGAAAAGGCTCGCACCAGACGTTGACAAGGACGACCTTCAAGTTTTCGAATTTCGCGTCACCTTTCTTGAGCTGCTCGGCAAGCATGCCACTGATCTGGTCGACCCAGACAAAGGCGAAGTAGCTATCCATGAGGATAAGATTGGCAATGTTCAACCGAGACTCGTTTTACCACCGTGCGTACCTCAGAGGAACTGCAAGTGCTGATAACGTCGGCCTTGTCTCATCGGCGCGTGGTCGCTACAGACAGAAATGGCACCAGTAGTCGGAGTCATGCCATCCTTCGTCCCTGCTATTCATATCAAGAACAAGACCCTACCATATGCCAAAGAGGGCCAGTTGGTTTTTGTCGAGTAAGCGTCGACACTTTGCGGAGATCCTGATGCTGACCTCAAGGTAGTCTTGCGGGCAGTGAGCGTTATGAAGATTCCAAAGGACATGATAACTCGAGCTCTAACCTCTTGGCTCCCTGCCTATTATAGGATCACCTCGACTAGCGTTATTGGACAACTGTCGAGAAAGTCCTCAAGGATGCCAACGTGAAGAAGGAGGACATTGACGAGGCACGTCCGTTCCGACTATCACGACGCATGTATTGACAAGCCCTTGCAGATCGTCCTTGTTGGTGGTTCCACTCGTATCCCCAAAGTTCAGCAGCTCCTCAAGGAGTCCTTTGGTGGCAAGGAGCCTTCCAAGGGTATCAACCCCGATGAGGCTGTTGCCTACGGTGCTGCTGTCCAGGGTGGTATCCTTTCCGGTGCCGAGGGCACCGTCGATGTCGTCCTTGTCGATGTTTGCGCCCTCTTGGTATCGAGACCACTGGTGGTGTCTTCACCAAGTTGATCCCTACGAACACTGTCATTCCCACCCGCAAGAGTCAGATGTTCGTGTCTCTGTCATCGCTATCTAACTTGTGTTGCTGACTTGGTTTAATTTAGCTTCTCGACCCCCGCTGACAACCAACCTACTGTCCTCATCCAAGTCTTCGAGGGTGAGCGTTCGCTTACCAAGAACAACAACCTCCTCGGCAAGTCGAGCTGTCCGGTATTCCTCCTGCTCCTCGCGGTGTCCCTCAAATCGAGGTCACCTTTGAGATTGACGCCAACGGTATTATGAAGGTTGGCGCTGCCGACAAGGCGACGTAAGTCCTTTTCATATCCTTCCTCGACGTCTTGTTGACACATCATCAATAGTGGCAAGTCTTGAGTCAATTACGATCACCAAGGAGAAGGGACGTCTCTTTCAAGAGGAGATTGACCGTATGGTTGCCGAGGCTGAGAAGTTTGCATCTGAGGATGACACTCAGCGCAAGCGTATCGAGGCCTTGAACTCTCACGGACTCAGGTCCCAGGTCACCGACCAGGAGGGTCTCGGTGGTAAGATCAGCGATGAGGACAAGAAAACTATCCTCGACGCCGTCAAGGAGACCACTGACTGGCTTGAGGAGAACGGCGCTTCGGCGACGGAAAAGGATCTAGAGAAGAAGTTGGCCGGTACGTCTTACTTCTTACGTCCATTTCAAGGTGATGCTGACAATGTCTTGCAGAGGTCCAAGGAATCGTCAACCCCATAACGACAAAATTGTACAGCGGAGGAGGTGCTCCGCCCCCATCCGAGGATGACGATGATGTGTTCCAGGACCATGACGAACTTTAAAGAGCGAGCTTTGAAGACTGTATAGATACTCATTCATACCATACGTTATTACGATTCGAATGGGGTGCGGCGCGCAGCTTTTGGCATTAATTCGTCGCATTTACATGTAACCACCTGATTGGAGCGCAACGGAACTTACAAAAACAGGTTAAAATACGAGGTTGGGCAGTGAGATCTCCCCGTGCAAAGTGTGAAGTGCTACATCTTGATTTGGTTGCGCGACTACTTTTGCTTTACTTTGTTGGTTTGCACAATGAATGTAGTTGCAGTCATGTTCGCCCCAGTCCAAGTACTCTCTCAGGTTATATAACTAGGCCCACTGTGTTTCTTGTCCCCTTTGCCTCTTCCTTTCATCATTGCGATACGGAATGTGCGTCTCCAGCATCACGGTCGCGCGACATAGCCAAACCTTCATTCGCGCCAAGGTGATGGGTATGGGTACCATTCTTTCTCTTCCGGGCGCAGGACATGGGAAAACAGTAATCTATTAGCATCCTAGGCAAAATAACAGCGGGATCTCATTCATTGTCTACAGAGGCTGAGTATCCAGTAGTTGAGACGGCCGACGATGCTTATTGGCAGGCTCCGAAATACAGAGCGACGAAAATACAGTTCGATGAGGATACAGTATTCGACAGTCGACACGACTCTGCATGGCCTCGAAAGTGACGAATACCATTCGTCATACACATTGTATCCGTGTTAATCATTTTCAGTGAGTGTAGTATGCGGAACACGCTTGAGTTCTGCCTCATACGCACGCCTGAGGTGCTTTGTCGGGATAGAAGCTATCGGTACCCTTGGCGCCATAGCCTGCCAGTGATCGCGTGGCGGCAAATCGAATTCCTTCTCATCCCATCGGTCAGGCTGACGGTGGGGCCTTAGGAACAGGATGTTGGAGCCCACATCATTCGGTATGTCCCCCAACACGCTATAGACGAAGATCGCGTTCGGGCTCTTGGCTAAAAGCGCGGCGGCCGCGTGGACCGCGAGCTGGTGCTGCTCGAGGAGGATGGGGCTTCGCGTGACCGCGACGGTGGTGCGGATGCACGGGCCCCATTTGCCTACATGGCCCAGGGTCAAAGACACGTCCAGTTTGAGCTCTTTTCTGTAGCGGGTTGAGTCAACAGACATATCCAACGAACAAGCACAAAAAATCACTGCTTACAAGACTGCTGCAATCTCCATTACCGTGGGGAGATCCATGAGGATGAGGTTGGAATGGAACTGTTTTCTGAATACCTTCCATCTATCGGGGCTCGGTGGCGGCGTCTGGATGATGCGTGCGGCGTAGGCGAGGATGGGCTGGCACGGGAAGATGGTAAAGATATTGCTGTCGCATAGAGCCCAGCATTTCCGCAGGCGCTCGTCGTACCCCCAGGACCCGACGGCGTTCACCGCCGCGCCGTGCTCGTCAAAGATGAAGTACTGCGTACTCCCCACTTGGATAGCCGTTGGAAGTTTGCGCTCGAGACGATACAAGAGGAGGTATATGAGGAAAAAGGTTTTTCCTAAGTAAGAGGAGAGGAGACCAAATCAGTAAGTATTCGACTTGAGAAGATTGGCCCGACCGATTCCTGGCTGACCAGTTACCACAAAGGACTTATCAGTCGAGGTCTCCAGCATCTTGCGGACCGATTCGTATTCCTCCCGAACGACGATGATATCCTCAGAGTACACAGGCGCACATAGAGCCAGGAGGAGGTCCTTGATCCCGTCGAGGCAGAGATAGTCAAGACGGTCCGCGATGCCTCCGTCAATGTACAGCCCGTCATCGTCGCCCAATTGGCCGATTTCGGTCTTGGAGATGGTACCGTAGTGATGTGGCCATGGACGACCCCAAGCTTTATGATAAAACGCGGCCAAAGCGGCTCTCCCCTCTGCACGGAGAAGATCGTGAGGGTCCATTGAAGCTCCCGAGAGAACGTTGAAGCTAGCACTCTCCATTCTGATCCTCTTGAATTCGAGCACGAACACAAAGGAGAGAAGCAAGTAGCATAGGAGGAGAAATGCGCGGTCGGGGGTGAAATCGAACATGGTAGGTTTGGAAAGAGTCTCAGACTGTTTACGATTGCTGATTCGTGGCCTCGTTCCCGTATTTGAATGAAGTGGACTGGAATTGTTCTTGATTATACGTTACACTTTCGCAGCTGAAGTCGAGACGGTGATACATATTTATCTGACTAGTTGCCACCAAATGCACACTAGCAGATGGGATGTTGAACTGAACCTCTAATTGTCCTATTGAAAGTTCTCTGTATATTATCGAGTCGGGTATTAAGCGTAGCTGAGTGGGGTGTGGTATCGTCCTTCAGAATGAGTGGAGTGTGGTATATCGTCCTTCAGACTGAATGGTCTGCTCTGATACGAACGAGATCCGCCCGCTGCAAGCGAGCCTCGTTACACAGAGAACGGAAGATAGAATCTTCCTTGTCGAAGAGATCCAAGACAGTATCAAACTCGGCGACCTTTCCGGCGTCCATGACAAGAATCCGGTCGTAGTAGGCTGCAGTGGGGTTAGCATAACGATTTCAATATTCTGAAAAACGAACCGCACCTATTGTATTCAATCTATGCGCGATACAGAGCAGCGTAGAGGATGCAAACTCGGTTTGAATCGTACGCTGGATCTTCGCATCGGTCTCGACATCGACGTTACTTGTGGCCTCGTCCTATGCGAGTTCAACATTCCATGTCATCTGGATTCACGGAGGGACTGACCAGGATGATTATCCGACTGTTCTTCACAAGCGCTCGAGCCAACGCTAGCAGTTGCCTTTCTCCAGCACTAAAGTTCGAACCTGTATAGGTGATTGTCAGTCATATCAAGCGTTTAGAAACCGCACTTACCTTCGTCCCCTACAATCGCGTCTAAACTAAACTTCGCATCCATGGCAGGGTCTGGATTTTCAACCGAAGGTAGCAGCCATGCGCGTCGCAGCACCGATATCAATTCCGCATCTGTGCAAGACCCGTGGGGGTCGCTAGTACGTGAGGCAATGAGAGACCGAGCATCATATTCAATTCTACGCTCACAGATTATCGCGGAGCGTTCCGAGGAACATCGTCGTGTCTTGCGGCACCAATGCCAGACGGCTGCGAAGAGTGTCCAAGCGGAGCTTGCTGATGTCGATCCCGTCTAAGTCTATGCGTCCCTTCTGGACATCAACGATTCTACGGACGATTCGTCAAAGTGAGACAGATAGCGAAACACGAGGTTCATGCATACCGGAACAGAGCTTGAAGCAGCGAACTTTTCCCCGCTCCGGTTCTTCCAACGATTCCAACCTTCAAAGAGGTGAGAGACGAATTTAAGATCGGCGAACAAATGATGCACCTTTTCGCCAGGCCGAATCTGGAAGCTAACATCTTTCAGAACAGGAGGTAAGCCTTCTCGATAGGCCAAATCCACATCGGTAAAGGTAATCTGTCCATGATCTGGCCAGTTTTTATCAGGATGCTCGCTTTCCTCCTGCTGTCCTTCGGTAGGCAACTGGGTGTAAACCAGGATACGCTCCACCGCGTTCATGTTCTGTTCGTTCTGGGCAAACATATTGACCATCTCGGCTGTTGTTTAGAATGCATAAGGTAAACTGTTAATCGTGCGCAGGCCGACTCACAGAAAAGTCCGGTGACTGTCAGGAGCAGGCATCAGCGCATAATCAGAAGGCAGACTGGAATACGAACCACTCAATGTATAGGTAAGGACAACACCGATCTTCGAGGGATCAACAGTCTTTCTGGCGCCGGCGGCGAACATAGTAATGCCCAAGATGAGGATATTTCCAAAC
>QLPD01005061.1:0-10139 GCA_003314085.1 Hymenopellis raphanipes
CCGAGCTCAGCTTATTGGATGGCTCGGAAATATAACACTGTATGGAGCACTGTCATTCTCCAGTCTTTGTGACTCACTTGTTTTCACAGCCGTTTTTGACGATTGTTCTGAATAACGGAGGATGGAAGGTATGGGCATCGATGTCTCCGTGTTTGCGTTTCTGATTTTTTTGTGCTGTCCGTTAAATTTAGTCGCCGAAGTTATCGATGCTTGGTGTACACCCGTCCGGGTTAGGATCACAGGCATCCGGAGAGAGACTTTCAGTCGGATTTGGACCTGACGTTCCGGATTACTCACAAATCGCTGTGGCTGCGTCCGGTGGTTGGGCCTGGGGTAAACGGATTGGCAGTGGCGTCGACGGTGCAGTGGGTGCCGAACAAAATTTAGCGCGTTTGGAGGAATCCATGACCGAGGCCGTGAACATCGTATTGAAGGAGGGTCGATGTGCCGTGCTCGATTGCATTCTGGAGTCGATTTAGGCCGGAGATGGGAATTTTTATGGCTGCCCCGTCCATGTCTAGCTGCATGGTTTTGATTAATTCACTAAAATGTCAAGATGCATTCTCTCGGGCATTTCGTTTTTCGGTCGTGTCGGTTGATCACAGGCGTTTAGCGAGGCCTAACCGTGCATTTCGATTTCGATCGGCTTCATACATGGACACTTTAAACGCGTTGACGAAGTCTATGTCATGGGTATGCATCGTGGGGAACACATGTTTTTACTTCTTTTCAGTACTGCAAGACCCTGGGCCCGGTGCTTTACCCTCCGAACGACAACATACTTACTGATTATGCGTCACAGGCGATAACGATGTATAATGCGTCAAATGGATTGCCAAGTTGATCCTAACCCGACAACAAAAAAGTTGTGGTGATGGCATCCATTCCGCGCCACCGCGCAGGGATGCTGACGGACATTCTGGTTTAGTATAAAGTGAGGAGGAGTGTTTATAACTTGCTATCGCCCGCCTCCTCCAATGTCTCTGCAAGCACACGAACATTCCGGCTCTACTACGTGTCCTTTCCAGGCTAGCAAACATGCGTTTTGTCCGCCCCAGGCGGGGGACAGCCGGTCTGTGTGCCCGGCACTGAACGCGATGGCGAATCATGGCTATCTGTAAGTCTCTCTCTCTCACACGTTCTATTCTAACGTTCAACAAAAAATATGTACAGACCGCGAAACGGGCGCAACCTCTCCATCCCCACGCTCATCGCCGCCACGCGCGACGTGTTCGGGCTCTCCCTCTTCTTCTCAGCGTTTCTCGTCATCGTCACCATGTTCTCCGTGGGGAGGATTTGGAGCGCAAATCTATATGTGCTGGGGATGCACGGGCGGATCGAGCACGACGCGTCATTGGTGCATGGCGATACGCCCGAGGGGAGGAGGTATGCGCCTATAGAGGTGCATAGGGAGTTGGTTGAGAAGCTTGTCGAGGACGTCCATGGAGACAGTGGGGAGGTGGTGGATAAGGAGGATTTTGCGAGGATGCGGGTGAGGAGGGAGGGAGAGGCGTCCGAGAAGCTGGGGGCGGTGCATGCGGAGATTGCGAGGGGGGAGGCGGCGCTGTTGTTGGGTGTGCTGGGCACGGGCACGGATGGGGCTGGGGGGATCCCGTTGAAGTGTTTGTTGAGTCTTCTTGGGGAGGAGAGGTTGCCGGAGGGGTGGCGGCCCGATCATACGCAGGGACTGGTGAGGACGGTTATGAAGAGTCGGGAGATTAAGATGATTATGGAGGATATGCGGAGAAGGGGGTCTGTTCAGTAGCTTGGTTGAGGATTCCAGAGTTCAGAGTGGTTCCTCTCTTCTATATGTTACTTCTTTGGTTTAGTTTGGGGTATGTAGTGTACTTTGTACTTAATAATAATGTCATTCTGAGATCAACGAGAGCGAGGTTGACTGCCAGGTCATTGTTGAACGAAGGGAGTGGGATACTACTTTGATCCTCCCTTTTAAACACGTAAAACACGTAGTAGACGTTGACATTGAGGAGATTCGTGACATGACTGACCCTTGTCAGCTCAAGGTTTGCCATGCCTTTCTCAGTCTTTAATTTACTCGTAGGAACGACTGCCTTCATACACCTCAATCAGTCTGGTTTTGAGGCCTATTTTTGTGATGAAGAACGAAGCGGCAGATACAGAATTTCAAGGGTGCTACTTTAGGTTATGTCTATTGTCTTCGAGTGTATCGGACAAGCGTGAACACCTAATAATAAAAACATTTGAACTCTCCAGCTTTAATCCCTGCCACATGGATTAGAAATAATTAAACTGAGAGATATACTTAACTAACCAAGTCGCGTCAACGCCTTTCGCATTTCATCCTCTTGCACCGTCTCACCCTTCATCTTGTGCTCATCTATAAGCACTTCATCCACACCATCCGGATTCGTGTGAGTCCACGCGCCTCTCTCCTTTTGGGTAACAGCAAGGAAATCATGGTAGACTGCGTCACGACGTGGTGCATAAGAGCAACCAAATTGGAAGCCCTCGTCGAGCAAGATCTCATCGAGGTTCATACGAACCGATGCGTCCGCGCTGTGATCTGCCGGAAGGTCAAAACCGAATTCTTGGTTGAGCCACCGAACGCCTTCCTCATTCACAATGTGGAGGCCCCCTATCATCTGGTAGTTTGTGCGCTTCCGTCCAGTGGCAGCCTGTGAGCGGTACCAAGGGGGAATCCAGTCAGAGTCAGGGAACGGGTTGTAGGTGACGTCCAATGGACTGGGCTGCTGAGTGGACATGCCGGTCGATTGTAAAAAGTGACCTCATTCCCACGAAGACCCTTGCTAGTATAGTATTGCTGGCCTTCAGCTGTTCCGGAATGATGTCGTCTAACCGCAGCAAGGTGCTGATAGTAGTTCGCCAACAAGGACAGTGATACGGCTCTAGAATCAGGCCAAAATCACGCTATGATGTAGGACTTGATCGATCCATCCTATCATCTTATATGATATCCAGATGATATCCAGAGTTTAGTGGCAAGGTCCTTGCACGAAAAAAGTTACCGCAAAACTCTACTCCTTGACATGTTTTAGACGATGACGAGCGAACACGTTTTGGGATGAGAACGAGATGGGGCGCGGCAGTCTACTTCGAGCGTCCAAGGGTCACAGACTTGCACAATCCCACATTTTACGTCCAATGGCAGGGTTGGAAGGCGGACAAGGAGTACTTGCGATGATTCCATACAAATCGACTGGCCGATACCAAAGAGTGTCACCACAAATGGGCCACTCTCAAACGAGACCTTAGACGTCTTCGATTATTTACGCCGCCACTCAAGACCTAATTATTATTTTTTACTTTGAAGCTTGCTCAGTCATCCTTTTCATGTCGATGGTCGAGATGAAAATTGGGTTGGCGTGGCGCTAAGAAGTCCTATTAGTCTATAAATACGGAACACATGTGCCATTCTTCAAAGTACACCTTGACACTGGCCACAGAACGCAGCAGGTCCTAGGTGATCCCAAACACAACAAGCTTCGTTCGACGAGTGGGATGAATGATGGAGGTTGAGGGTCGGCGTCACGAATGACGATCCAGCAAAAGCTACTTAGACCCAATCTGTTTTCGTGTCAAGTTCGAGCGGGAGAAATAAGCGAAGTCCTTACCGCTATCAAGCGTCCGGAGGCAGTGCGGTACATTGGACAGTTGTCTCCATCCTATGATTCATTCGCCTTTGCAAGCGTTCTTGCACAACGCTCGTCCCGAAACCTCTCCGCGTACTCCCACATAGTCAAGTTGTTGGGATACAGAGGACTCCAATCATTCTCAGGATGCTGGAAACGCTCATACTCAGCAGAACCCTGCACCGCATTCGCAAAGTCCTCGTCATCGCACAAGACGACAAAGCGATGATTCTGAATAGATATCTGGCGCAAATCATCCCGTAGCGCCGACTCGGCTGGAGGGAAAATATGCTCAATTTCAAGCATCAGCAGGAGCAGTTCGAGCCGAGGTGCTATGGACAGAATGTGTCGGATATCTTCTGAGATCTTCAAATGTCGGGAAGGTTGCAATGACATGATCATGTGTGTGAGGGCAGGAACTGAGCGCGCCAGTAATCCGCGCCATAATGTTGAATCGAGGCGTAGGTGAGGGCTGTACGGGAAGTACAAATGGGTCAAGGTACGAGGTAGCTTCTGGAGATCCCTCGGTGTAACGCGAATTAAACACAGGAAACAATGCGTCAATGCCTCCAGCTCTTGGAAAGAGACTTCATGTAGATAGGAAGAAGCCCCCACCACGGCAAGCTTAGAGATCTTTGTGCAACGTGATAAAACGAAAGCAATGACCTCCAGCATGTTCGGGTCGTCTGAGCCCCGCAAGGTGCTGTCCAAGGTGCTGATCCAGAGCGATCTGACAGTCCTAGCGAAGAAATCATCGTCACTTCTGAGCACGATGGAGTTCGCGAATGAGGCTATGGTCTCGGTTGACCGTAGCATCACGCTTTCATAGAGGACTTGATCGATCCTATATCATGTCACCGATTGATTACAGTGGCGGCGGAGACCCTGCATGAAAAAACTCACCATGGTCGAACATGTTTCGAAATGAGAACGAGATGGCGCGCTGCAGTCCGCTCGAGCTTCGCGGCGTCTTGGAGGATGCGGCATTTCAGCTCGAATGGCAGGGTTGAAAGGAGTCCTTGCAATGATTCCATGTCACAGTAATGGTAATGATGATGGTGGCGGAGAGAAAGTGCTTGACCAAACAACGCCCAACTCGGACCGGAACCTCCACCTCCTACGTATACGTACGCCTCATAGCTCGTAGCTCGTTGATCAAAGGGAATCCAGTGGTAAGCGTAAATTACGGTTGTTTATCTTTATGGAGGACAATGGCGCCAGTGCAATCGGTAACAGGTAACTTTCACATTTATAAGTATTCAATACCATTTTCAGTCCCGGTGCCATGTCCATTGTAAGTTACTATCTAATTACTTGACTCGTGCTACAGTTCTCACTATTGCACTAGACGTCATTGCTGTGTGCTTTCCCGCGAAGAACAACTGTAACGGCTCTCTCCTTCTCCGAGTCGGCCGGCAAGGCGGATACTGCGCCAGCTAATGACACGATTGACACGTTCCGCCGCGGATTCAGACCCCTCCACGACAACCAGTCTCGCCTCATGTATTTCTCGGTCTGCGCACATACAACTGGGCCTTCATCTTGAACCATCGCGTCCGAGTCTCCTTGTCAACTATCGCAATCTCGTGCTCTGCCAGATTTTCCATCGCTTTCATCAAACATGTACCTGTAATCGAGTAACAAGAACTCTGACATCTTTCGGTGTGGCGAACATGATTAGTACAAGACGCGTTCTTGGTATGAAACTGATGACCAGAGCCTTTCTACACGAGTCTCGGCTAGACAAGGCGAATGGTTTGTCCATCCGGCGCCGTGGAAGGTGTCCGCCGCCATGAGGGCCTAAATTTGGTTAGTGATTGCGCTTTTTCTGATTCTACTACTATTGTCCTTGGCGTTGACGGGAACTAACGAGAATCGAGATTGTCTTTGCGACACTAGTCTGCTACATGAAAAGATTAGAATGTTGAAACCAGTTTTGACAGGACTGGTCTCGGCCCCGGACTCTTTTGGTACTCCACATGAGAATTCATCAATCATGAAAGGACGCGGTACTTTTAATTTGCCTTTCATCTTTGCCACTCATCTACCACCATGGCCAGTGAGACCGTGTTTTCTGTCACCTTGGAGCAACTTCAGGAATGGAAACACCTAGCCAGCGTCGATCCAACTCGCGTTGTCCGCGTGCTAGGACTCCCAGCCGGCCAGGAGCAAACGTCTGAGGGTGATACCATTGCCGACATCGCCCCAGCACTGCTCGCCGTCAAAACGGAATGTGCCATGCAATCGCCCGTCTGGAAAGCCCTCGTCAATGCCGGCGTAGTCGGTCCTCTCTGCCAGAATGTGGTAGCGCACCGTATACGCACGACGGTGTTCCCGGACGACCCAATGGAGCCTGTCATTATCAGAGAGGAGATCCAATCGCCGAACTACCAAGCCCTGGCCATACTGTCAAAGGCAGCGGCGTCCATGAAGAAACCCATGACGGCGGCTGATAAACGATTCATGGCTGATCTTGTCCCAAAGTGGAAAGACATAGCGACTTGTGTACGTTCATATTCCTTTTATATCTATTTTATAACCTAACAGATTTATTGCTCAGGTGTGGAACGACATGAAATCAAAGGAAGTCCCGGTGGACAACTCTCATGTCGTATTCCTCGTCGCCAGCATGCTCCTCTCATCGTCGGACGCGTCCTTTTACGTTTCTCTCTGTCAAGAAGACAATATGACGATTCTTATCCTAGTTCGCCTCTGGACGGCCTATCCCAGTAAAGAGGTGACAAGTACACTCAACATGATTCTTCAACCCTCGGACGCTGTCACTCCAAAACCATCACAGCGCCCCACCAAGGTTTTCTTCATCAAACGATTCTATCTCGGTATTGACCCCTCCTCTACACCGGGGAACGCAGCCGCCAAAAAAGCGACCAAAATCTTCGCGCGCCACCTTTCTGACACAAACTCCGATTTTATAACACTCACAGGCGAAATGCGTCTCCTCGAGCGCCTCGTTGAGTTCTCTGTGAACCCTGGCAAGGGCGAAGAAACCGAATTCGAATTCAGCCGCGCCGTGCGCCGATCAGGGAATGTGTGGCGTGCAGTCTTTGGACTCCTTCGGCGGGTGGTCAAAAAGTCGTTCAAGCCGGACCAGAAGTGGGACATGGACAAGTTCAGGGCTATGTTGCGCCGCAATGATTGGAAGGGAACGGAAGCAGAGCTCTTTCTCCACTTTGTATCGATGTGGCGCAGGCTTGCGTGGAGGCCAACGCTAGATAAGATGGAACTCGAGGCAGTTGTGGAGACTATGACGCGAGCAGGACTGTTCGATACATTGGACGACACGATGTACGCATTGATTCAGGTGCCGGGTATCACTCGTAGGCTCTCCGTCAAATTCTTTGGTTATTTCTGTTGCTGATGTCCGGTCAGAAATGCTAACGATCATATTCCAATCCATGGCTGACATCGTGGCGTCCTCTCCAAAGCTATTGAAGCTGCTAGAGGGCGAATTTCCGCGCGCCAACACGCTCTTCGCGCTTTTCCGACGGGACATGCACATCCAGACTACGACTGGCGGTATAGGCGACCCCCAACATCAACAGGTGTTTGCCAGTGGAGCCATGCCGACGCTCGACAGTCCTATCTGGGACCACGGCGTGTGGCAGATGTTCTATGACCTGCAGTCTTTATGTCGAAATTGGAAAGAGGAATGCGGTAGGAGGGAATGTCCGAATAGAGGCAAGGATGTGTTCAAGAACGCGATGGTGACATGTGAGACTTGTAACCAAGTGGTATTCTGCTCGAAGGACTGCAAAGATATGTAGGTCTTCAACTTCCTGCGTCCGTGTCTGACAGCTGAAGTTTTGACGATTTGTAGGGAAACAGAGCATGATCAAGGATGCCGGAAAAATTGGGTTAGTATTCTTCGCAGCGAACGACGGAGGGGAGTACACGCTGTAACACAGCAAGCCCCGCCTTCTGGGCAATCCTTTGGCGTATACGCATCGGTTGTAGTTGGTCTACTATTGTTAGGATACAGTTACGCAAGTTGAAGAGAGTGTCGGGCAAGGAATCGCATCGTTGCAGTCCCAGAATAAGTAACCATAAACATATAAATATCCCTCAGAGTCCAGAAAACCCTCAGTGCTTCTCCTCAAATGAGAGTTTCTATAGATGCCCTGCATCAGCGAGAGCACATTGATCGCAAGAAAATAGTGATACATACCACCCAAGTAGCATTTCCAAGTGTGCCTGTGAACGCGTCCTTGTCCCCAGTTCCAAAGAGCGCATGGGAACCGTCTAGTATCCCAGCGTCAGAATGACTGGGGAATCAGAAAGCAGAGAGCGACTTACCCTTCTCATAGACACCAACAAACGTCTCGGGGTGACTGGGGTTAACGCAGTTGACCCACTGGACGTCGAAATGATTTGTCTTGTTATCAAAGGAATGGAACTATTCACGATGGATCAGCAACTTTGAAATAGCACAGGAGAAGAAATAGGACTAACGATGGCAGTCTCAACGTTGCTCGAGAAGCCGGTATACGATGCATATGTATTAGTGATAGGCTGAGCGGATTCATCGGGAGGAGCAGGCCACGCTGCGCCGCCGAGATAGAAATAACTACCGAACCAGGTCGGCTATTTTCAACTGCGAATGAGGTGAACGTACTTAGAGCTCCCATTGCCAAGATCATCAGAGCTACTCGAGAAACCGACGATACCAGCAAAGTAGGGTTGCCGGGGATCAGGACCGTTCTACGACGCGTCAGACACACGAACGAATAAGACGAAATTGAGGCACATACAAGCGCCCGAATGTCAAAATACCCCGAGGCATCCGTAGCCTCATTAACCACAATCAACTTGTCGTCGTCGTACGAAGCCTTGGTATATGCGCCATAGTCGGTAGTCTCGTTCCCGACATACCCGTAGTCCTTACCGTCGTACGTAGTCAACTTGAGGTATCCTTTTATGCTGCCAGTGAACAAGATTGATGAGTGGAGGTTTACTAGTACTAGGGAAGATCCCAACCTACCAATTCTTGTCATCCCAATGGCGCTTGTACTCGCGGTCTCCTCTACCTGATCTAGGGCCAAAGTCTAGTGGCGGCGCGCGTGGTGGCGCTGGGGATGCGAAGGAGTGAGTCGCGGAGAGGGCCAAGACGGAGAGGGCGCTGAACAACATGTACATGCTTGTAGAGGAGAACGAAGAGGAGGAGGGGATGGGCAATGAAAACACAAATAACGCTCACAGCATAAATGCGGTATTTAAGTAGAAAGGCTGAGCCGAAAATGCGAGCCATAGAAACGAGTCAGGCGTCGGGGCTATGTATTCAATTTAACGTGTTTGAACACTGGATGGTGGACGCACAATTGAGTTGATGGGCTGGAGCCTGCTCATACTCTCACTAGCAGGCTACCTACCTAAACTGAAGACAGTCAGGTCGTCCGAAGTCGTGTAGAGGAACAATATGTGTATCGCAGGCATCCATGGTCATTATTGCGAGGCTCAAGCAGGCTGTGTAGACCCGTGCGCATAAACACCGCTGTGGTCACGTAGGTGAGACATCCGAACTAGTTCATTGAGTTGAGTTGTTAAATTGGGGCTGTTGTGGCGTCTTGCACTGCTAGGTGATACAAGACGAACGGATTGCAACTTGAGGCCAAATGCCGTACGTACCATCAACTCGCCAACAAGGCGGTGTTCTTTGCGTGGTGTGAACTTTAACAAATCGGGGTTGTCAAGTGGATAAACAGAAAGAAATCATCTATAAAGCAGGTTGTCGACTGGGCGTCGAGCACGACTTGCGACGCGTAGACAGCGGTTCTAAACTTATCAACGTATTTGAAAAATGAGTTTCTGGCACTGTCAAGTCCATAAGGATGTGGGCCATTGAACAACAGTCGACTCACCCGTTTGTCGGGACACCGTAAAAAGCCTCTTACTTCTTCAAATCATCTGCGCTAGGAGTCTCGGGAGAGCGAGATGATCATGAGTGTCCTGCAGCAAATAAGAGGATTACTGTGAGGAGCTGAGGGTACGATCAAAGTGAAAAGGAAGGCACTGGACAACCCTTGTACCGCTGAGAGCAACACTCTGAGATGGTGCTTGACCAGAGGCAAAGCAGGCAGCAGATCAAGCCCATTCATGAGGCTGGTAAACCAGAAGCCCAACGCATATCTCCGTAAATGCATTGATCAGGCCAGCTAAGGGAAAAAGATTGATATGAGCCTCCACATGTCCGCCTTTGAAGTTTTCGTAGCGTTCTAGAACAGTCTATGTCAGAAGTTGAGAAGTTGACTGGCATACAGACAAGATTTGTTTAAAAAGTAGGGTGATAGGAGCTGCCATACTAACCACTATGACTTTTCAAGTTATCAAGGTTCTGGACCTCTGTGGTATCAGCAAAAACGTTGCCAGAAAGCCTAGTTGGGAATCTCCGTGAGTCAGGCTGAGCACCGCCACGTTTTTCTTGTCGTAAATGCCAGGGACGTGGACAAACGTGGCGCACACATCGCGAGGACGTGTATGTCGGTCATACAA
>QLPD01005063.1:0-13352 GCA_003314085.1 Hymenopellis raphanipes
TAAGGAGCAATCATACTCGACTATAGATGACATTACAGCGAAGACTAATACAGCGGCTGTCTTTACTGTTAACGAAAGAAATATACTCTTTAATCTACCGATTCTATGTGACGAACATACAGGCAAGAAAAACCCAGAGCAAACCGTAGCAATTATGTTACTGACCAGCGCCTCCACCACCATTATCTGCATCATCGTCTTGCTCTTCTTCTTCTTCGTCGTCGTCGTCATCGTCATCGTCGACGTTAGCACCACATTCTACTTCGAATATGGCACATATAGCCCTCCAACGCTGGAACTTTTTGGTGTACAACCAACGCGGAACCCGTATTGTCCGCAAGCGGCTGCGACGAAGGCACGACGTCGATACAGGCGAATGCAATGAGACATTGGCGCGTATGTGGTTGGAGGTATCGCTGGGGGTATCCGGCTCAACACTCGATTGAGACACATGGATGGCTGTCGTTTCTCCTTCCTCCAAGTCTATCATCCTAGATTCCAGCATGTCGAATATGGGCGTAATATCAGCTCGAAGGCTGGCATGGCGGGTACATTCCACGACATCCAGGATACGAAGGAATGGCAACCTGGTCGGACCTGATTTCTCAAATACGGTGAGACCAATGAAGAAGTCCGCTGTCATGCAAACGTCGTCCATGCGTAACTGCTCCACACAGCGGGTGAGGGAGAGGAAGTCCAAGAGATTAGTGGTATTGTCCGAATGCCAGCCCATGGCACCGGTGATGTCCAGTTTCACCAGCTTATCTGCTGCACCGGCCCCAAATGTCGGGAAATGAGCGACTCGTTTCTTGACTGGAAACCTGAGTTCTAGTTCGCGGAGGTTGGGGGTCGTCAAAGACGAGAGGAATTCCCTCCCGCGACCCGGTGCTGACTGGGCGTCTTCTACGATCGAGAGTCGGTGAAGGTTTGTCAATGTCAACGTAGTTTCGATGGGAGCGTAATCAGACGATATAACGACCTCCAGGTCTTTTAGGTTCGTCATCCTGCGGAGATACTCGAAGCCATGAACATCGAAGGCAGGATATTTGTTGACAGTGAGGAACTGTGTCCAGGGGAGTTGGACCTGTTCAAGAGCTTGCCAACGAGGTGTTGACTGGAATACTCGAAGAGCGGGAGCATTCGAGCCGAAGAGATCGAGGTTCGTAGGCTCTACCTCCGGTTGATGATAGATCTCAAGGACGCGAAGGCTTAAGAAAGGATTGCCGGAGAAATACTGCAAGGACGTTCGAGGAAGATCCGCCCAAAGGCGCTCCCAACGAGGGATACTGACCTCTAGCACAGAGAGGACCGGATGGTCAATAACGCACTCTCCGCCTCCTAAGTAAACTGTCATGGGAAGATTCCTAGACCGTTCAATGAAGAGCCCTGTTTTGTAGGCGCACTGACGCCGTGTTAGACCGTTATCCCCGTGCTCGTCAAAATCAAGCAACAGGCATGCCCAAAGCCTGGGCGACTGGAGGGCAAGCTGCCTCCAACGGCGGGAGACGTGAGTCAGAACCCAAGGCGCCTTCCGAGGATGGAGTGAATCGAAGAAGTTATCCAATGGACCGTCCGCGCTTTGAATACAGTTCTGAAAAACTTCAGAAAGGACTTCGTTAGGAACGCGGCGTAGGGGGTGAAGGATCGCCTTCGCGTCCTCGAAGTGCGACTGCGCCTGATTACGGGCCGAGAGAAGATTATCCAATGTTTCCTGAGCCAAGGCTATCTTTTGGTCGAGATCCTGAAGAACAATGGGCGTGTCTTGTAGGACACGGCGCAAATCGGAGAGTTCGCGGTCAAGCGGAGGCTGGTTTTGATTGAGGAGTTCTGTTACGCGTGGTGTGCGCGGCTCGTTGGCTTCTTTAGGCGGAACTAAAAGGCGAGTACAATTGACACAGAGCTTCACAGCTGAGGTATCGGTCATGGCTAAATTTACTTGGTTTCAATATAATGAGGAACAGGCAGTAGCACTGGCTTTCACCTGGTATAATTTCCCTTCTAGCTATGTGACTGCCAACAGCTCCAAAGCAAGTCTTGATATCTAGAGTTCAAGAGTTCAAGTAGCCTCACAGACGAGCAAGCTTGGCTTACTTTAACTAGGACTTCAACTTGGCGTGCTGCAGGACGACGTAGCAAATTCACGAGGCAAGGCCTTCGAAGCTCTGAGAACGTCAGCTGGGAAGTTCTAACTTACGAGAAAAAATATACCGAGTATTTCCCCAAATAGCCTAGCGCCACCGACCAAGTGTAAACAAGATGGTTAAACACGGTGATCGTCGTTGGTGAGAAAGGGAGGAACGCTCACGTGCTCCTGGAAAAAATGGCCAATTTTGGCAAACACAGCTTTTGAAGAGCACCATCATCTCAGACTCCAACCAACAAAACGACCCATAACCCTCAGCGGACGTGCGCGACGGGACTTGGGAAAGTTCACTTCCGCGAATCCCCACGATTGGGTCTAGACTAGTATTTCAAGTTCTACAATCACTGGGAGGTATGTGCTTTGCATGCTAGGTTTTGGAGAAGAAGAAATTGGACAACACCCAACAGAATTTCAAGTCTGGGTTATGTACGCGATACCTGGTCGTTCTACGCCCACGACTTCGCCTAAATCAACTATCGCTGTCGCCGGAAACGTTATCGCCTTCCCTCTTATTCGTATCTCCAAAGTCAGAGATAGTCGTCTTAGTTCCTTCCCAGGCGAGAACGAGGCGCTACCCGGCTGAACGCTGCGTCAGTGAGTACGTTCCCGATTGCCCATATAAACTTACAGATCGCATCTGTTGTCCACTGGTAGAAGAGTTTTCTTTGCTTGATGAAAAGCTTTACAGGACCACGACACGCCGGGCCGTGAAAGCGGTATTTAACGCTGGTTCTGCGCTTATCTTCGTTTCTACAGGCATGGGTCTGAGGGACTTTGCTCGTTACTTGCGTTTCGAGAGGGAACCGAATGGCTGGAGATCGAGTCCCAAGGATTGCTATGATCAAGTCCGCTCGATTGTATCCCTGACGAGTTCCATATATGCGACAGGGATTACACGGACTGTCATCAGTCTTGGGGACCAGTATTCACAGACCCTATTTGTGTATCTGCGCTCGGCCGGTACAACGTCCATATCACGAACTTGGACGATACTAATAAATGTACCTATCCCGCTGTTCAAAGTGTTTGGTTTCATGAAACCTTCTCTGTGCGAATATCTCCTTCGACTCGCTTCTGGTACCTGCTCAGAGATCCCGAGCGACACGGGCAGTTTCAAAATGTGGTTTTGTTTGTCCTCACTTGTCCTCCGGTCTTCCATCATTCACTTTAAATCATAAGCTCATTCACAGATCCATCCCATAGTATCTGCAGTCAGTAATCACCACGGAGCAACAGTAATCGCTTGGTCATTCCCTTCCTCATACGACATCATGCTCCTGCGACGTACCACGAAGTCGCATCGGGACAAAGTGAGCGCACCACAACGTTATTCATCGCACGAGTACTTATTAACCGCTCACTCAGCGTGGAAATAAGCATGATCTGCTTTGTAAATGACATCCGCTTTTCTTCGGTACTCGTGTGGAAAAAACGTCACTGCAACGGTCACCAGTGATATCGATCCGCCGGGATGTCTCTTAACCGGCGACTGCTGCTCCTACGTATAAAGGCTCACGGTTGAGAAAGCACAGCAGCACATCATAAATGGCACCCATACAGAACTCGGCAGTCCTTTTTAACGAGATCCCCACCGGTATGTTTTAGCCCAAGTTCCGACTTGGCATTGAATATGATGAACTAAAACGACTTGACAGGCTTTCCGGTACCGGGTCAGACGACGGTTTACGACGCGAGCCAGACTATCGACCTCGAGAATGTGGCGCTTAACGGCGGTATCTTGGTTAAGACACTTGTCGTTTCCGTCGATCCATACCTTCGAGGAAAGATGCGCGATGCTAGTATCGACTCTTACTCTGTGCGTTTGTCTCTTCATCCTTTACTCCCATACCCTTCTCATACTACGCCTTTCCAGCCTGCGTTTCTCCTTGGACAACCGTATGTTCATCAAGCTAGCGAATTACCGACGGTCGTTCATGGTATACTTACTTGCAGGCTGTACAACTACGGTGTCGCGCGCGTCCTGCGCTCCGAAAACCCGGATATCAAAGTCGGTGACCATGTTACTGGCATGATTAGTACGCTCGTTTTCCTTTGCACTCCGTCCTTCCTCTGAACGACCTTTCAGAGTTCCAAGAATACTTTATTATCAACGACTTCTCGAAAGTCCAAGTGATCAAGAAAACCGAACCTTCGCTCCCTTGGTCGATTTACGTCGGCGCGGCGGGTATGCCTGGACGTACTGCGTATTTCGCGTACAAGGAATACGCGAAGGCGAAGAAGGGAGATACCGTCTTCATCAGCACTGGCGCTGGCGCTGTTGGCTCGTGCGTTCGCTTCCTCTTTGCTTTCCTGCTCAATCAAGATTTAAACGCGTTTCATTCAGGATGGTTATACAATTAGCCAAAATCGATGGTCTGAAGGTCATTGGTTCTGCTGGCTCAGACACGAAGGTCCAGTTCATGAAAGAAATCGGAGCGGATGTGGCGTTCAACTATAAGACCACGGATACCTTGGAGGTGTTGCAGAAAGAAGGTCCTCTCGATGTGTATGTCGCTCTTACTAGTACTGCTCGTGTCGGCTGTCAATCTCACTCATCGCCCTCGTCAGGTACTGGGACAACGTCGGCGGTTCTACCTTGGATGCCGCACTCGAGTCGATGAAAGACTTTGGCCGCATCATCGTCTGCGGTATGATCTCGTCCTACAACGATGCCAAGGGGCAGACTTACAAGGTCTGTCTGTCATCGTATGCCTTCATCTCTCTCACTTGGACTAACTGCCTGCAAATAGAACCTCTGGCAAATATTCGCTCGCAGCCTTTCCATCAACGGCTTCCTCGAGTACTGACGAGTTTTACCGTGTCATCCCGCACAAGTTGGCGAGTTGCGAGATAAAGTATAAAGAGGAGATCACCAAAGGTCTGGAAGGTGCCGGCGAGGCAATTAGGAAGATCCAGATGGGTGAGAATTTGGCGAAGAGTGTGATTGTGGTGGCCGATGAGTAAATGTATTGATGTACAGACAAGCGTAGCTGTCACCGGTATCCTAGATAGCGCAAGTAACTGTGTAACATTTCATTCTGAGCAATGTAACGTCCTTTACGTATGCCTACATATGAGAACAGGTGAAGAGAATTAAAGTACTTAACGTTTAAGTAAAGGAATGTCTTCCCATTATCCAGCATGCACCGTCTGATCGCCTATTCCATGGACCACTTCACTTGTCATCCTTCAAGACGATACCACATTCTACCTGAATTGCGCCACAGATTTCCTTCCATCGTCGATCCTCCTTAATAAACAACCAGCGGGGAACGCGCACTCGTTCCAAGCAACGACCAGGACGTTCCACTCGAGACGACGTTGCTCCCATCGTCACGTCCACTCCGCTTCCCGACATCCTTCCGAATTGCGTGTCCTCTGAGTTGTCGGTCTCCGCGAGCGGCACGTATCTGGATTGTAGCATGTCGTAGATCACGGAGTTCCTTTTGATAAGAGTAGGGTCGCGAGAGCAGGCGCCAATGTCGAGTACGCGAAGCCATGGAAGCCTGAGAGGGCCGGAAGTTGCCTTCAGTCCAACAATGAACTCGACGGACAGCTTGTCGACAAGGCGGAAGTCCTGAATGCACGGAGTGCACGATAGAAATCGAAGCAGATTGGAAGGGTTGTCTGCATGTCCCTTCATGCCCCCGATAATATGTAACTTGACCAATCTTTTGCACCCGCCCACAAATAAGTCGGGGAAGAAGTGAACTTTGTCCACGGAAGGGAAAGAAAGAGAGAGTTCGGACAGGGACGGCATTTCGAGAATTTCGAAGACATCCTCCAAACACGTAGGTGCAGCATCTGCGTTTTCCTTGATTTTGAATCGAAGAACCTTCGGGAGACAGGTGACAGTGCTAACACGAATTCTGCATTCACTCCCCAGGTTGACCTGGAGGTCCGCCAGATTTGTGATTTGCTGGAGGAAGTCGAGTCCGACCTTATCGAAAGCGGAGAATTCACGGACAGTGGTGAGTTGAGACCACGGAAGGGAGAGGCGTTCGAAACGGCGCCACGAAACACAACTCCGTGTTTCAAGCACGCGAAGGGAAGGCGCTTTCGTGGCCTCAAATAAATCTAAATTGACGTATAAACCTGAGTTTGCCGAAAAAATTATGAGGTGTTCGAGGCAGGAGAAAATATTTCTGGGCGAGAAAACCGACAGTGAGGGTAACGACATTGAAAGGGACTTCCAACGCGGTATCGAGACCTCTAGGGCTGCAAATGCCGGATCGGCTGCAAGGTCTGGGTAGTTGCCAGTGATATATATGGATAAGGGATAGCCTTTAGAGCGTTCAAGGAACAGTGTTGTCTTGTACACGGTCTGGTGAGGAGTGATATACTCGCAATGCTTTTCGGAATTGAAGCGAATATACGTCCATAGCTGGGGCAATGACAGCGTGATGTCTCGCCAGCGACGAGACACAGCCGTCAACGTCCACGGTGCCCTACGCGGATCGAGTGAAAGTGCCGAGTCGAATGAAAACCGGGTGTGCCAATTTGGTACACAGTGAAAGAAGATTTCCGATATGACTTCGTTTGGGAGACGGCGAATAGGATGGGCCAGGGACTTCGCGTCGGCGAGATGTGATTCTGCCTGCTTACGCGCCTGGATAAGATGGTCTAGTGTTTCCTTGGCCAGTGCGATCTTTTCGCCTAGATCCTGCAGTATTTCGGGAGAATTATCGACGACGACGCGAAAGTCGGCGAGCTCTACGTCAAGAGGTGGGTGGTTCTGGCGAAGAAGCTCGGCAACGCGGTCAGTTCGCTTCTTCAGGGGATCTTTTGGAGGGAGGGAGAGGAGGATGCACGTAGGGCATGGGCTGTCTACCATTCTGGGCAGTAAATTGCTATGCGCGCTTGCGCCAGACGTGTCAAACAAAAGTAGGCGTTCTAGGAAGAAAAATAAGCAAGTCTATAGGCTAAAGACGCGTCTTGAGCTCACGTTTTATAGATGGAAACGCGAGTGGAGTGAATCAAGTAACGGTTGATGGTCAAGATGCGGAATATCGGCCCGGTCCTCCGTCCAAGATTTAGGCAGGACTGCCGGCCATTTGCTGGCAAGAAAAACAAGCACTGAGATTCACTTAAGCTATTACCTTGGTATATTTTTGAAGGCGTCGGACTAGCC
Source organism: Hymenopellis raphanipes (assembly GCA_003314085.1). Lineage (NCBI taxonomy): Eukaryota > Fungi > Basidiomycota > Agaricomycetes > Agaricales > Physalacriaceae > Hymenopellis > Hymenopellis raphanipes. Next base: position 7,275 of record QLPD01005063.1, read on the forward strand.
TCACTTTATAGGCCTGTGGCCGATTCAAGAAACAATGATCATCCAAGTACTGGAATAGAACAAGAGTAAGTCCAACTTACAGATTGCTTACAGAACATCTAGGGGACATACACTCGTTCTTGAAGGCTCGATAATGTCCTCAGCTTGAGAAGGACGTTTACGCAAATTGTCGAGTAGCAAGCTCTGAAATCCTCCACAAAGTAGGTGGCTAATGAGGAAGTGATGATGGAACCAAAATCTGCCTCGGAACATCGGCCCGTGACCCGACAATTGCTCTCTTCCAACCAACATCATGGATTCCATTACTTACCTCGACATCTCATAAAAGCTCGTCCAAGAACTCCTGGACGTCGCCCGACGAACAGGAAAATCAATGCCAATAACGACGAGACTCCATACACCATCAGTGCATGGATATGCACGGAATCTCCGCCACATAGTACGCGTCCCGTGTCATAGGAATTGTACCATGAACCATCATAGTTGGTAGGCGGCTACCACGCCTCGCCACCACGAAATATATCATGTATGTCCTTATCCTACACTATGACATTATACTTACATGTTACACAGGATGAAGAAAAATGCAATGAAAACCAAAACTTCCAGCACTTTGGCGACCTGATCCACTTCTCCTTTCTCAGACTCTGTTGCATCTCCCATGTAACATACAGTCCTGGCCCAATTCTCTTCCCATTGGGTCTCTTCGGCGGTAGTGACACTGTCAGCATTTGCTTTCGCCCCCGGCTTGCGTCTTCGCGTAATGGGGAGTATCTTTGTAGAGCACTCGAATGGTTTAACGACGCTTAATTCCTCGTGCCGAACTCGCGTGAGCACGAGAGGTTTCGTCACATCATATTCGTCGCCTCTACCTCCGTTCATATTTTCCGTTGAAAGCCGATTCTTGTTGGCGTCGTTATCAACGTATGTGTGGCTAGCGAGCAGCCTGTAGCTGCTGGTACGGGTGGAGGGCAAAAGCGCCACATAGAACGAGGGCATCTTGAACGACTTCAGCAGATTCGTTTCCTGCAGGTCGTGGCGCACAGCTGGAGACAGGATCTCTTCGGCACCCTCATCGCGTGCTGGTGTCAGGTGGATCGGGCAGCTCGCACTTCGTTGGCGTCTCCTTGTTATCGTTGTGTCCCCACTGGTGCCCTTGAGCACGTCTAGGAGAGCGAGATGGAAGAGACGACTGCGAGGACTTGCTTGCTGACGTAGTGGCGCCACAGGCGGAATCATGGTTTCAATATGGAGTGGTGGCGATCTTGGTTTACCGACGTTCATTATTCGGGAGGCGATGGTGGTTGCGGTTATTGTTGTGGGGGTAGAGGTGCTTTGGGCGTAAGAGCAGGGGAATTCTTTTTATAAGGGACACAAGAGTTTGATGCCATCATGGTCATTGTATTCGCGAACAAGAAGGACGATGGAATAGGTGATTCGGTTCATTAGCCAATTATTTCTTGTCATTGACGTGCTTTGCAGGCTGACCCTCATTTTATCTGTAACTCTTAGCCTGGCGCTAGCAGTGGAAACTTCTGGTCAGCAACTATGACATAATCAAGTCTAGGCGTATATCAGTACGTTAACTTTGGCGCAGTGGTCGGAAAATCGCATGAGAAATCGTGCTTGACAGGGAAAGAATGATTGTAACGTCTGCTCTACCCCCTTCCTAACTCGAATTGGCCTCCCTTCCCCTTATTCTTCTGTCTGGAGCGTTCCTTCTGCATCGCTCAGTCCGCAGACATACTCATTTATCCGTTGTGCTGCGTAAACGACCTTGATCCGCCTTTCAACATTCAACTGTTAGCAGCACCCTTCGTTGTCTCCAGTTCAAACTTGCATGTACCGTCGTCCCAACGCCCTGTTTGATACAGGACCGGCCGAACTTTCCGTCGCACCTCCGCATTCACCTCTATCCTCTTATGAACCACATACGACGCGACCTCGTCTCCCTACGTTGTCGTCGAGCTGGATTGCAGTCATACTGGAGATGTTCGATGGACGATGACTGAGGAGAAATCGCGCCATAAAATGATGTCGGCAAATCGGTACGTCGTCTTCCTTCATGCTCTGCTTTTGTAGTTTAATCCCATATGACAGCGCTCCTTCGATCCCGTCCCAACCAACACGGTACGACGCCCGCTGGTTGCCCAGCCCAATACATATCCATTTCCGCCTCTACCTGTCAATGGTCCTCATCATTTAGCCCTCGCCGCATCGTCCTACGCCACCCCTGCGTCCGGTTCCAGATATTGTGCAGGACGGCCTGCCGTGTCGGCGTATCCGACATTATGAGGAGCTCATATATAGCCCACGTAACTAACAACGCATTAAATTCCGGTCGTGCGTTTTTCACCCTTCACCCATGGTGACTACCCCGACGGTCCAAGGGAGGACCGTCATACGCTCCAAGAGATGTCGCTTGCTTTCAGTCACGTCGCCTGCTAGATGGGAGTCGATATCGACATGATATCCACGTTTGGAAGGGGTGAGCGACTCATGAATGCGATTTAAGATTTCCTTTGGCGTGTCGAGTACCAGACCGTACCTTGATTTGGTTGGAAGGAGGCCGATGACTATGTGTGGCGCTGATCACGGAGGTGGAGGTTATGTATGACCGCACGCCGCGTATGTGCGCTCCCAATGGAATTCAGTTGTCACAGGAATGTTCCCTACACTATTCGTGGATTCTTTTTTTTCTTTGGAAGAGGCAAGATCTGGCTGTTTTGGATCTCTGGAACGAGTGCGTCGTTTTCTCTTTTTCGGAACTTCAGTGATTGATTAAATTTGTAGAAGAACTATGCACGCCAAGTCCTCTTCCACCATACTTGGGACGATCCGCGTACTACGGCGAATAATACGGCAAGGAAGAATGGATCCGACCTTGAACGTGTCGCCTGAACTCTTAAGAAGAACCCCACCGCCCTGCTATCGGCAAGCAACGAACCTGTATGCCCTCCTTCCCTGAACTTCTTGCCGATACATAGCTTCGTGCGTCGTCCATATCGAATTCGGTGCTGGGATGCGCATGTTGTCGGTCGTTCCCTATTGTCTGTGGCTTCGATTGGTGGATCTGGGAGCAGAGGACGAAAAAGCTGCTTGTTCGTTCCGTGCCTTGTGAATGACACGGGCAAGTTCTCAGACTGACGGTCGCCTACGTGCCGCTCGTCATCGGCGAGCCAGCAAGCGCGTACTCCAGGCGTACTCGTCTGGTCAGAGCGGTGATGACGTAATCAGGCGTGGGCTCAAACCACAACGACGTTACGACGTTAACCGCCGCGGGTCCGAAACGACTATAGTACAGAACGGCATAACTTGGACGTCTACACTATCCCGTTCCTTCTCTAATCGCCTTTCGGTCCCAATTCCTCTGCCTAAAGTACTCTTCCTGCCTTCAAACTGGCACAGAGGCAGGGCCCTCGTAATTCATTCGTCGCGCTGCATTCCGCCGTCCATCTGTTATCAGCACCCTCCGATTGTCTCCCTTCGTCGTCTCCGGTCTAGACCTCTGCATGTACGCTCTTCCCAACTCCCCCTTCGATACAAGACCGGCCATTCTTTGTCCGTGCGCATCCTTGATGGTGTCAGCCGCCACAGCAGCTGTTCGCCGTAATAGCGAGGGAGATGTACAGCATATAAATCAGCTCGTCCTGAGCTTCACAGCTGCTGTTCAGGTTCATCGACGAGGAAATGTACATTGCGCATTTTCTAAGCAGCTTTGTTCAGAAATACAAGGCCAGCCGTATCGGGATGAACGACTCTCTTGCTTCAGACCGTCGCACAAGGCATACCATTCGCGTTCATGAATGCTGGGCGAATCTTTCTGAAAGCGGTACAAGGCAATGACGTCATCGCCTTGTTTACTAGTATTGGCCCTTGTTCGACTGTTATCGGCGCTGTATTATCTCCAAGGAAAAACAAGGCGATGAATATACTATAAAATGGGCTGGTACTACATTACTTGGCCCCCATCGCCCGGGTCTTGCTCATTGCAGACTCGCTCTGCGGTATCCGCTCTTTTCCGCCACGTTTAGTGGCTCACTCTCCTTCACCCTCACCCTCCTACGCCCGTCTAAACGGAATTTAAGGTGCGCAGATCGGTTTCCGCGTGTACGATGTAGTAACAGCGGTACAGGCTTCTGTACACGCTTCGTCGTTCGTCGTCGGTATGTCGTGGCTCGTCCGACGGCGTGATGTCGGGAAACTGGCAAACGCCCCCCATAGTCAATCATGCTGGACAGATGTACAGACAGACAATATCAGACACCGGCAGGCTCCAAGAACCTGCTCTGGCAAAGTCGAATGAAGTCTGTCAACACATCTGTCAAGCCACAGTCAGTTGGGGATTTGCAAGTTTCTCGACATATGTTTGTTCGCGAAGCGCATCCGCTAAAGCTCTGGTAGAACCGGAGTTCTTTCATCGTTTGTCAAGCGCGACTGTAAGTCGGTCGAGTATCCGGCTGATGTCGTGCCCTTTAGGCATTAAACGATTGTGGTGCCGTATGACATAACCGGTCTGTCATGGGCGAGTCGTGCATGAAGCGCATCCACTGATATCGAGACAGACCCACCAATGCGCTATCTTTTGGCAAGCACGGTAACAGTTCTGTCCAGATCGGATTTGCCTCGCCATCTAGGCGGTTATCGTGTCGTGTAACATAACTGGTATGTCGTCTGGTCGTATATGTTCTTGAAGTGCATCGGCTGATGGTGGTATTGGCAGGTCGTCGAGCACGATCGCGAGTCTAGCCAGTGCCAGATCGGATGTCAAGAATCCTGAATGCGGATTCGTTAGGTGTCGGTTATGTCGTGCAAAGTCGTAAAGTTGTCGTATGTCGTAGCGTCCTATGACGCGTATGGTATGTCGTTTCCTCGTCGATTGTCGTGAAAAGTCATGATGATCATGGTCGTTAGAGTCGTAAATTTCGTTAGGCGAGGCGTAGACCTTGTCCATCTACGCGCTGCCCGTCCCGTGGCGATTGTGACTGGAGTCTGGAGGCCCTCGTTCCGCAAGAACCGGCGAAACACCCCTTTCCCGCTGCTTGAAGCGCCCGGGCCACAATTTCCATCATCGCTTCTTTCTTGTCCGTCAAATTTCAAACCTTATGGGTGATTTACCTCACAACTAGGTGTTGGTAGCACACAGTTGTGAAGGTATCGTAACTCCAAGCACCTTTGTGCAGTGACAAGGCGTTAGGGTTTAGGAGAACCCATTCGGCCGTGTCAGATGCTTGGTCGCAAACGTATCTCGTCGGGACCAAAGTTGCTGGTCCCCGGAACAACCCTCCCTTCATTGCAAACCATGTGCGAACGTCGTCGGTTGATCTGCAGCGGGACGTAAGTTTTCTGTCACTCGACCTGCTCGACTTTGTCTTACCGTCCGTTAGCGTTCGCCGCTATAGCTATCCATGGTTCGGGAGGTTTGTCCGAGATATTGCTCGCGATCCATTCAAGGGTTGGAAAGTTGTTAGAAGCGAAGTTTGGGTTGTAGCCCACTCCTCCTCCAGTCGCTGTACCGTAACTGTTGTAGCACTCAGTCATTGTACTCACACAGAATCATTACATTTTCTGACTATTTTATACCTGACTGTAAGAACAAGAGCTCAAGGACTGCGATGTGCTTATTGTGATAGTGTTAGCAACCGAATCACAAGTGTGGCGCAGTATCCTCTAGAATAACGGTTGTCGAGCAGACATCTGTTGTTTGGTCAAGAACGCATTGTTTATTCACAAAAGAAACCCCCGAGGACCTGGAGACCTTCGTCATCACTACGTCCTCAGAGTTATTGTGGTAGGTAAGTATTGTGTACTCCTGGATACTATTGTGTGCCTCAGGTTGTTTGGGAACAATTGGTCAAGTTCCTTTTTGTTATATCAGAGACGACCATCCGAGATTTCTACCAAGTGTTTCGAGTGTCTTCAAACTGTACGGGAAAGTAAAGGAAGGTCAATCAAATTTTCAGCTCGCCGTTGCCGCGAAGAGGCCTCGCCGAACGCCATCACGCAATGTGCTCTTGTTAACCACAAATCAGTATCTGATGGCCTCAGAACATATCCAGTGACTACATCTTCAGAAGG